>VBVR01002744.1:0-20925 GCA_011638315.1 Tetramorium parvispinum | reverse complement strand
GTGGCAGAAGAGGCATAAATCAGACGGGCACCCGAAGGTACCGCGGAATACAAAACAGAAGAAGGATCGCGCCCGTGCTGGCGTCGCGACGCTAGAAAGAGGATCTCAGAGCGGCCGACTATTTTCCAATAATTTACCCCCGGGATGGCGGGCGGTGGAGACGGAGGGGGGTTCGTCGGGTGGCGGTTTTCCGGCAGCGGCGTAGGAGGAAGAGGCGGAGGGTGCGCCAGGGGGGCAACGGCGGTTGGGTGCCTACTGCTGCTGGAGAGCGGGCGGCGAGCGCACACGACTGACACTATCGCGGCCATAAATACTGGGGAGCAGCCTCTGACGTCACCCACTGGGGGCCCGATATTATACTTTATCTCGAAACTAATTCCCCGCGAGCAGATTTATTGCAAGAAAGGGGTGAAAAAATACATCTTCTCGTGGCCCACGGGCCACCCTTCCTCCCTTTCGACCAGCCATCCTATTCACCTGACTTATCGTGCTAATGCAAGGGCACTTAATGCTGAAGTAAAGAAGTTCGCGAGGGACACGGTCGGTTTCGTCTTCTGAGATCCGGTCTGATTTGCCGGCGCGATTTTGCCTGCCCTGCCTCTTATATTATGCTTCTTTCGATTTAGATAAGAAACTTTTATAAGAAATACATTGATTCTCTATGGAACAATTATTTACGGTTAATTGCAAGAACTCTTAATTAATTGCAATGTTAACATTAGTCTCTTAACTTTCCTGCTTCCTAAGGAAAATTAGTAAATTCGATTGTTTTCAGCGATCGAGCTCCTATTTCTATGAAAGCGGTCCAATTTCGTGAATTTTTGAAGGTAATTTTTTTGAACTTTACATTCTCTGGGTGAGATTAGTAATGGAATATTTTTCTGATTGTACAAATATATGGAGGAAAACGGAGTGTATACTGTGTAGAACGCGCGTATGGAGGCAACAATATATATCAGAGATATCGGTGTTATCTCTAAAAGATATATTGTACAGTAACTCGTATACTTTGGCACACAGGTATGCACGCGAAAACGGACATTTTTACGAGAAACTCGCGCATAGTGCACGAACGCAGATCTAGGCGATACTGTTCCGAACCACGGGAGAGCGTCGTCCTTCTCGCGCGAAACATTTCTATTGGCGTTTACACGTGAAATTATTTTCGCGCTCGCTCGCGCTCGCCGAATCGCCTTTAATCGTTCGCATCTTTACGACGGGCCGATGATTATCGGCACGGCCACGGGCGTAATTAAAGAAAGGCGGTCGCGATGGTCCCCGGAGGATGGGCGACTTTTTTTAACCATCCAGAAGAGATCCACCGGCGTGATATCCTTATCCCGTTGCGTTTCCTCGCGTAACAGGTAAACTCCGTGTCCAATGAAACGGTTTAATAACTGCGGGACCGCCAATAGAAAACGCCGGGTGAGATCCGCGAAGCGGGACAGGTCCAGAAATATGAAAACCTCTGGAAAAACCCCGATGTGTATCTACATGTGTAAGTGGTGGCGGCGATACGCGCGCGCGAATCTATGTACGAGAGGTCACTCGTGTTCCGCACGACCACACATACGGGCCGCATCTTCACATACGTCGGAGAAAGCCCGGAGGCGAGTCGCGTTTTACATTTTTATTCACCCCTCTCTCTCTCTCTCCTCTTTTTTTCCCTCTCTCGCGGTTACCATCCCCGCGCGTTTGGTAGCGCGCGCGAGCGGTGAACGAACGAGCACACAATCAGCTACCCCTGCCAGCCGGCCCTCTTCCTCTTCTCACCCTCTGCGCCGCTGCCGGCTTGCCGCTACCCTTGCTGGAGACGGTATTTCACATTCAAAACGTTTCCCCCGCGCGTCGCAGTCTCCTACCCGATTCACAGACCCCTTGCTTCTCGACCAACCCCCGCGCATCGCGGACTCCTGAGCGGGCGTCCTGGCGTATCTCTGGAAGGAATATAAAACATGGATCGTACGCGGAACTGCATACGTCGCCCATGTACGTGTGTCGGGGCGGCGCCTGCGCGCGCTGGCTTTAATTTAAAAAATAATTAAACCGCAAAATTAAACGAACCCACCCCTGCCTATATTTTTGTTTCTCCTCGTGTTTTCCGGCCGGCGTACGTATCATGGAGGATAGAAGGGATACCGAGCTGAGAGAAGCCGATTTTCTTTCATTCTCTTTCTCTAATTCCGCGTTTTTCCTCTTCCCCTTCTCTATCTCTTTTTCATTTTTTTGTATAACTTTCTCGATTTCGTTTCGTGAAGCTCAGAGGTAACGAAGAGAATGGTGGTCCAGACTCGCGTGCCAAGTGCTGCGTACGTGACTATGCTTCCGGAAAGTGGTAATTGGAAACGCAAAGAGACTAGACACGGATAACCAATGTCTCCATTAAGTGTGTGCCGATTACGGTCTGCACGCTCGACTACGCTCCCTTCCGCGTTTAGTCTCTCGAGAAGAATGAAGGATTTCTCAGAGTGTGAGGGACGCTCGATTGACAATAACCATGGAACTCTTGATAAGCACTGACTCGAGAAAGAGGTATTATCCTTGCAACACAAATGTCAATTTTAATTCTCTCGTCTGTCCGATATTCTCGTAGATTTACAAATTTTTACAAGTTTGTGTTGACAGTTACATGTTTTATGAAACATGCTAAACATGAGTTTTCTGCCAGTTCGAGTTTTTTCCTTGTGACTAACAAAAATTTCGTTTGGTCAATCACCCCGTTTAAAGGTCGTTGCCCTACATGGCGATGTTATCCAGGGATTGTATACAGGATCTTGTTAGGATTTTACGATCCTTCCAGCGATAAATCTAGACACTTTTAGGTCGTGCCATAAGACAAGTTAGATATATTGTTTTAGATATTAGCCTATCAGAGACACAAAAAGTTTATCGATATCGTTTATAAATGTCAAAATATTTTTTGAAAAAACTTTATCTAAAAATAATTTTATGTAAATAAAATGTTTTCATTAAATATTTCACATTGAATCTGTTTTTAATCATCATAAGATAAATAAGATGACGATTTATCGCGAAGAAATGAGTTTTACAGTTTCGTTATATACATTCATATTATAAAAATCCATCACTGTTAAACTGGTAGTGTCAAATTATACTCAATTTGAGTCATTTTTAACTATTCCATAGGTCGCTACTATTCCTACTCAATATTTCATTAATTTTAACCAAAAGGAAGATAAAATTTTGACTAACATGTTTTGCTTAGACAAATATTTTCTATGCTTGATAAGCAAATGCTTATTTATCTAGGGTACAACACTTTATGTATCGTTCCACTTATCGTTCGCGGCGCCCGCGGAATCGTCTGACTCTTGTTGTTTAGCATAATATATTATACATGATGAGAAATGACTTGAACGGTAAAAAAGACGACTTCGCACCGATGATTATAAGGTTGGCCAACCAATATGTGCTGCTCGGGGTACCACTGATAAGCAGATAGCACTTGTCTAAAATGTAGTCGAAAGCTATATTACATAGATAAAACCTATAATCTACGAGACAGATATTAGTAAAACATGTTTTTCTTGTAGCAAAATATATCCATGTGTCACAAATGCGATATACAGAAAGAAAAAACGAAAAAGTGTAAAACGCTTCTGGCGCCATTTGATCTTATCTCGAGGATCACGAGAAATTTTCGAAGGGATTTTGGTGACATCGCTGCAAATCCGAAGAAATGTCCATAAACTAGAGCAACACATTGTCTCAGGTATTGTCGACGTAGAGATGGCGCGGCTATATTTTTCCGCGCCCGAAAACATTCTTTCAGGCCTGTAACCTTTTTCGACTACTCAGGACTGCAAAGCCTTCGGGGTTTCCAGGTGCTACCCGCTGCGATGGAGCGACCTTAATCCGTCGTTTGAACAAAAAGAATTGCACCAATATAATGAGAAGCTCGTAATACGAGACTATTGTTGCGGACAATGCCCGCTTACGTTAAGCTCTGTAAACAGTGATGCCTTCGACAACCCACTTGAAATTTCTTTCAGTTCCTCGATATCCAATGTAAATTACGCTATATATATCGAGTACGATTTTCAGCTCACGAACAGATTTTCTTCGCGATTTTTACGAACCGACAACATTTCGCATCGACGCAATATCGCATGTGTATATACGATGCATAATATTACCTAATGTAATTATTATTCAATATATGTATCAGCAGAATTATATCGGCTTCTCGGAGAAACCAGTAATTTACGGCGTATTCAAAATTTACGAGCGTTTCTTATGGAAATAGGCAGATTGTTGCCTAATTAATGTAATCATACAATTATGTTGACTTATGAGTTTACCTTATAATATTTTAATCATCTTTAATGATAGATCGGCGACGGAGCTTCTCGCAAAAGGGAGATGCTTCTCACGTTCGGAAACAAGTAGTATTACTCATCCACAATTTTTGGCCTATGTCAGCTTTCCTCTCGAGTCCTTTTCGCTCGATAGAAAATCGGCGTCGTTATCAAATCTAAATTCGATCAGACGCGACGTCGATAACGAGACATCCGCTGGCCTCAGGTGTTTCGCACTTGATGCACCTGCACGGCAGGTATCACTGCGATCGTCGATATATACGAGCGTCTACGTTCGATATTGTCACCTGCAGGAACCGACGTCTGGAATTGTTTAACGTAACAATTAATATGCCGATACAAATATGGCAAGCTCGCAAATTTTCGAATGTTTATGCAAATGGATTTTCGAATGTTTACGCACTACAGACAACACAAATCTTCCAAAGACATCTCAAAAACATAAGAACGTCCCTACGTTCTAAAAATGTCCCTAGGACATGTTTTGGAGATCTTGTGCTGCCTGAGTACGAACGATGTCAATCGTAGCACATTTTGTCAGTCCCTTTTATCGAAGAAGAGTGGCAACGTACAAGGAAGTGCATTTATTTCCATCTATATTCGATAATTTCTTCTACCCGATACGATTCTAATCAAGTATAACGGTAGCTCGAGTATTTCAGGATATTTTTCATCGACATGTCCTGGAATCCACGCTGCAAGATGATTGAGAAAGAGTACTTAATTCGCATTCGACGCGCGCGCACCGTCACGCTTACCTGACGGAGGAGAAGAATATGCGCGCATCGTTGAGACGTCAATAAACGTACGAGTTGCACGAGACGTGATAAGATGGAAGAAAACGAGAAGACGGAGTGCATCGAGGGTGCATCTACGGTACGAATCTGCTGGTTTACGGACCGTGCGCGTCTATATAATTATTCTCGATGCAGGATACACATATCTTTATAAGGAAGGGTTCACGTATATACCGCGCGCTGGTATCCGCTACGGTATCTTTATGGCTTATTGCAACGCTTTAGGCAATTTCGTGATCAACGTGAGGAACGGGGAGGAGAGGAAAACCATGATCGCCCGTCTGCTCAAAGCGTTTCGCTGTTCTATCAGATTTTGTTCGAGGTACATAATTGTTTAACATTACTGCGTATGAAGAAAATATGAGATTAAAGATTTAAAGTCTTAAAGGCGTTAAACTAAGCAATTTTAGTTGGGAATGAGAGAAGCGTATCATTACGAGACGTTAATAACATATTAAATTAACAAGCTAAGTGTTAAAGATTTAAAACAAGTCAGTTAATTGTTCGAGGTCTGTAGAAACATTATGATGGTAATAATAAAGTAAGTATCAATCGTAGACAGAGTGAACTGTAATTTTTTACCTTAATTCGACAAATGGGGCAGGAAACTTTGGTCAAGAAGAGAAAAACCTGTAAAAATCAAAATAAAGAAAAATCAAGGGAAGCTGTCAATCTGTCTTCAGATTATCCTCTTTATCCCCTTGTTATCCTCTCGATACAATGTATCGCCGATCAAGAATCGAGAAAGAATCATTCGCGGAACGCGACACGCAGACTCCTGCATATGTGGATGGTCCATGTATGTCTCTGGTTCACCTTACGGAGATGAAGGGGGACAGGAACTCAGATGGAGAGATAAACAGATTGAGCGCGGGAAGCAGCAAGACGGAGAGAGGGGGAGCGAGAGAGAGAAAGAGTATACTGGTTCGAGAGACCAACAATGCCCTCATTCAGGCTTCGTATACACGGGCGCATTATTGAATTCAGTCGCCTTTAAACAGACAGAGAGAGAGAAAAGGAGTGACGGAGCACGCGGGAGCAAGAGGGAAAGAGAGGCTGAGAGAGAGAAAGGGTTACGCGGACGGGTGAGATGCGAGAGGAACAGGCTGAATGCTATCTATATTATCCGAGCATAGTCGCTCACGCTGTTTGGCGTAGATCGAGATTATCTTCCGCAGTATCTGAAGCCGCAGCCGCGCGCCGCCGAAAAGCAAAGTGCTTGCTCCGGGCGAAAGGAAGAAAGGGTAAGCGGAGAGGGTATGCGGGGGGTGTACGAGATTGCCGCGAGATACGTTTGTGCTGGTACACGTCTAGCCTCCAAATCTAATGTGACGTCTGTGTCACGTACCTCCTTCCATGCTGCTCCATGTCGCGCGCATAAACGGAGTGTGTCTCTCTCATCCTCTCTGTCTTTTGCTCGCCACAAAGAACGCGCCCCTATATGCACGCATCGCCGGCTATATCTATGTTCCTGTCTTTTGACGAATGATACTGAAATTCGCATGTGTGTTACTTTGAAATTAAGAGTTATCGGAATTCGAAAATTTTTCGAATCATTTCATCCATTCCGTTAGTTTGTCACAGATATTAGCTTAATATTTAATTTTTAATAACATAATATTTATTTTTAATTTCAATTAATATGTCTCAAGAATTTTTTCCTCATTTATTTTAATTTGTAAAGGCTATGAGCGATGATCGATTGATAATTTATTAGTAACGCGATTAAATACGATTAGTATTTACAGAAATATTCTCTGTCTATCAAGTTTCGTTTACTTCTAAATATGATTAATAAAACTAAGCATTTTTCTCTATTTGTAACAAGCAATTATCACATTTTTTTATTAGGCGTTTATTAACAATTAATATTTTAATGGTTTTTATATGTAACGTGTAATTGATAAACATCGGTGTCTTACAAAATTTAGTTTGAACCATTTTTATATGTTCCTGTTTTTTTCTTCATATTCCTGCTAAGATCTTTCTTCACAATCATCGATATTTTACCATATGTCCGCTCTACTTCCTCGGTATAAGACAAACTTTTTTCGGTTTGCGATATATCGTGTAATACTCTGGCAATTGGCGTATTTCTGTCGAAATCATCGTGCTCGATATCAACACCGGTGTCCGGTTTAATGAAAAATCTTCGGGTCTTTGATTTGTCATACGTTTGCGAGTGAAGTGATTTCTTCGGCAACTTTTCGGACAAAAATTTCTGTGAGGATACCGAAGAAGATTCAACTATCGGTTCCTCAGATAGCGTGCTGTTATCGCCTTCGCCGCTAAAGTAGTTAAAAGTGTTCGATGGAATTTGCCGGCTTAGGTTATTTTTTGATTTAATACGTCCCTTTTTTGCTGTTTTGTATTCAACATGATCTTCATTAGAAGGAATAGTGTTATTATTGAGCAACGATTTTTTCATTGACCGACCGTTTTTCTCATTCGTTCTCGTACCATTCGTGACTGGTACTTCTGTTAACTTACTTGTATCTTGCATTCGCGATTGCTTGAGCTTTTGTCGAGCGATATCATGGTCATGCTGAGGAGCATTAATGACAATGCGAGTTTTGTCGTGATAGACGTCAGACTGTTCGCCAATATGTTCGAGGTATTCTTCCTCAGATGACAACATAGTTTGGAGCATGTTATCGACGGCAGCATTCAGTGACTCTTTGTTTTCCTGGAAAGTATGCGATATTTTCGTTCCAAGAACCGGTTTGAGAGGTTGAGATTTGTCATCCAGAGATTCTCCAAATATCCTCATACTTGGCGCTTTCTCGTAAACGATATCAGTGTTCAGATCGACACTTTCTTCTCCCGGGCCGTCTAGTCTTATTGCTGGTATTAACGACGTTATTTGCAGTTTCACGTCATCGGGCACTTGAGAAACGTTAACGAGATGTTCAAACAGCGCCTTCAAGTACAAGCCCCTCGTCGCGTAGGCCATGTGATCGAAACCCACGGCGTGCACCAGGTTGTCGTACTTATGCTCGAAGAACATCGCCACTTTCACCGCGTCGGTCTCCTCTATTTTTGCGTAATCGATAGCCCGCATCACGCCGAACATGTCCACGTCCACGTTGGAATCGGGCGCGTACTTCTTCAATTCGATCGGCTGCGCACCGGAACCGTTGGATACTATTTTATCTCTGAAGTACTCCAGAGCCTCCTGTTGCACGGGGTCCTGCCGCACGCTTTCCATTTCCTGGCCCAAGTCCATGATAGCCTGCAAAAGTCGACTCTTCGTCACATACTCAAATGGATCCCTCGGTAACTTCAGTTTACGCAGTAAATCAGGAACGGAGAAGAACTTGATGACGCCGCGGATGATTCTCTCGTCTTTCGTCTTCGGTAGCGCAAAGAAGAGTGACTGCACGTTGATATCATCCATCGTTCTCGGTATTATATGCTTGATCTTAATCTCGTTGTGCAGAGTACGATTCAGATAGCTTGACGCTGCGCGACACTCGGCTGAAAAATCAGTTGATAGCTTGATCGTGTTAGCCAATATTACGTCATTGATCGCAAGCAACCTGTCCTTGTAACTGGGATATTTCGTAGAAAAATCCTGTCCAAGGACGTACGCTATTCCCGACGATACGAGATACTTTCGAAGGCTGTCCACTTTGCTCGCGTGATATCTGTAGTCGCGCATCTGTTTCAGCACGTACTCCACTTCTTCGGCATGAATGTCATTCACGAGATTTGGCATAACAGTCTTGATGCTCTGTCGTATCGCGTCGTCGATATCTTCTTTTTCGGCTAATTCTAGCATTTCCAGGAGCAATTGTTTCGGCGTATCTTCCGACAGCAATGTCCTTTCCATCGACGTCTGTACAACTTCACATCGCATCAGAAGTTTGAGATCATCATATTCGTCATCACTCGGAATTTCATTGATGGCTTGATCGATCTCGTAAGGCGATGGCATTTCATAAAACGTTTCATTCGATGATTCATTCACAGACCATTCTCTAAATGAAGTCATGAGGTGGTCATGTAGAAACACCTCCATGTCGTTGATCAACGATCTGCTCTTGATTAACTCCGGTCTACGAATGAATTCTCTCATCATCACGCGCAGCATCGAGTATATAGATCCATAAGGATAAGCGCGATAAACGTCCTCGATGAGCATGGTTGCATTTTCCCCGTGACCCAGTGTATACAATCTTAGCGACACCAGCTGTTGAGATAGGTTCGTGGAATTTAATTCTTCAGATAAGTAACTAAAGATCTGCTCCTTTCCAAATTTATGTATATTATCTTTGCAAGCTTCAAATGCGTTTTTCATCGGCCCGTTTACCACGTCGCGCAGAAAGAGTGCAGAGAAGCGCATAAGTCTCGCCCATTCGCTATGACTGGTAACTGATGTCTGGTAGTCAAGTTGAAAGTGAAAATTCGGTGGCAATATCTGGATAAGATTTTCAGTCTTTAATACGAAATCCCGATACTCCGAGCACGGCGCAGAGGCCACAATCACCGAGTTCTTTAGCGTCATTATGCGTTCGTCTGTTACATTTACTTGATCTGGCAAAGATTTTGCGTTCGTCTCTAAAGTGTCAATGGCAGAGAACATCTCGTCAGTTTGCAGATCCTTGACGTTTCGCAAAGCGGCCAACAGATCGAAAATACGCTGCTTGAAAGTGCGCGAGATTCGATACAGGTCAAGATCCCAGGGAAGAAGCGACGCGACGTCCGTCTTCGACAGGTACCGCAGCAAGGGCTTTATCGCGGTGAAATGGGTGCACGGTATCGCTCGTATCAAAACTTCCACGTGATCCCGGATAGTGTCGATATCGGGCAGTGTTTTCAGCAGAGACTCAGCGTTAGTTAACGCCTGAATCGTACTCATGTCCGTGGGATTGGCCAACTTGCAGTAGTCCAGGATCCTCTCGATCTTCAGCTTCCGCGATTCTGTGCTGCTGAGATTGAAATGAATCGGCAAGTGTGGCAACAAGTTTGCCAGTTTACAGTTCTTTACAAGTTGCTTCACGTAGACGTTATTCAGCGGCAATGGCAACAACAGCCTCTCGATTTCCGTGTCGTTCACTATAGGCGTATCCGGCATCTTGCTGATGATTCTTTTGGTAAAATTGATCGAATATAGCGAAGATCTAAATTCTTTGCTTCTCGATAATTCGTCCAAGATCGCTAACACCCGCAGTTTCATTGTCTTGTATTCGACCAATTGGAAATTCGAGGGTAAAGACGAAAGAATCTTCTTAATTGTCATCTGAGTCTTGAGTTGCTCGATTTGCTTATATTGTTGGAACGGAATCTCTTTTACGATGGATCTTATATCGTTGCTGTCGACTATTGATTCATACGATATTACATTCGAGGTAAATTTCATCAATTCGTTCATGAGTGCGTAGAGAGCTATTTTCAAATTATCATTTTTCGCAGAGCCAAGAGTAACGCTCAGTAACGATAAAACTTCGTATAACGCATCTTTAGCAGTAGAAATTTGCTTTATATCGAAATTTCCAGGTAACAACTTAATTAACGTGGAAGGCTTTAAGTATTTTTTAATGAGCTCCATAAAAGGTATTCCTTCGAAAGGAAGTATGTTTAAAAGTGGCACGAGATCATCCTCTGTGATACATGGAACATCTGGATAAATCTGCACTTCTTGAAGAAGTTCCTCCAATTCCGAATGAATATCCGTATCTGATTTTAATAATTGTCGTAATAAATGTAACATTTTCGTCTTTAATGTCGGTTGGTTGTCGAAGTTAAACGATCCCGGCAATAAACTCACTAATTTTTCAGGCTTGAAAAATTCATGCACTTTTGGCAAGGACATATTCAACAGGTTGACAAATTCGAGATCTTCGCTGGACAATTGCTTGTGAGAGTCTGCCAAAGTCCTGCGAAACGCTTGCATTACCAGGGAGCTGCGCGCGCGCAAAACTTTTCTCACGAACGTCATGGTCTTGTAAAGAATTACTTTTCGTCTCAAGCTGGGTGCCTGCAGCAGATTATCCAGCACAGCGGCGAAGGCATCCATCGGATCCTTGTAGCTGGTATACTTGAAGTCCGGCGATAGATACTTGATCATATTATTGTGATTCAGGAATATCTTGAGAGGCGCTAAATCATATTTGAGTTTGAGACTCGCTAAAGTACGTTGCATGCTCTTAACGTCCTGCTCGGTAATGAAATTGTAACGTTTTTCAAGATAGCGCCGTAGCTTATTTGCCGATTTATAGACATTCTCGTCCTCAATCTTGATATTCTTCATCAGCGACAGCAGATGAAGTAACTTCTTGGCCGGAGTAGAAAACATCTTCCAATCGATGTCCTTGTCCTTGATATATTTGAGAATTTCTCCGGTTTGCAAGAAGATCTTTATGGGCACGAAGTTTTTCTTGCGCGGTATCAAGATCAGCATCATTTTCCAATCTTCCTTAGTCAGATCTCTCTTCGAGAGCTGGCTGGAACCTACCGTCAATTCCAGAACGCGCTTGAACGATTGCAAATGCTTTTGCATATTATAATCGACAAACGCTGGTCCTTCATACAGTAAATAGTCAACGATATTTCTTAGTATCTCGATATCGTCATTGGATGAATCGAAGAATTCCTCCGGATTCAAATAGCTCAGTATTTCGGGGTTTAAGATAGAATTGAGATAATCCACGTTGATTTGCTGAACATGTCCAAGTTCTAATAACAGTGGTCTGAGTTGAAAACTGGTAACAATTGGATAATTCAAATGTTCGATGTCTGACTGTAACTTACGTAACTCATTCGCTACAATATAGTTATTTCTGACTTCCGGCAATTTTGCCATTTTTGATATTAAAGTAATTAACGGGGTATTTGATTTGACGATCTCATCAGCGTCCGTTAAACGGGACAAAGTATTGACACTGAACAAATGCTCGATGGATTTGAACTGTTGTTTCTCGCGATGCGGAATGGCATTCACTATGCCTTCGAGGCTCGAAATCAGAGTATCCGTGGCTTCTCCATCGCTAGGTTGAATATTTCTCAGCGCCGAGAGCGCATCGAAAAATTGCGTTTCATTGTTGTCGCGTTGCCTCTGGAGAATGTGCAGTAATGTGTAATAACGCTTTTTCGGATCGGCAATTCCGAAGACTGTTTGTCCGAACTTTTCATTGACATCCTTCCTGTGCAAGAACAATCTAATGGGAGCGAGCTCATTAGTATAACCGATTCCCACATCATCGAGTACAGTCAATAAATCCGCATCCACTCCGAAATTAAATACGTCCTGTTTAACGGCGGTCAACAGTTTTAAAACATCATTGTTCTTCTTGACCACAGGATGCAACAGCAAACGATGTAACAATTCCAGCAGCGACATTTTAACCGATCTGCCGGACGGAACGGTAACTTTGAGTTTATTCAATCCGGCGGCAGTTAGAAGTTTTCTAACAGGATCGTAAACGGCAACCTTCATAGTAGCAACAGTATTGCTCAAAGATTCAATGTTCATTCTCCGTCCTTTCAAGCTTGCCTCGACTTTGGATATGGCTCTCATTAAAGAAGGGTTATTAGCAACGTTGACCCGTTGTTTCGCGTAGTGCAGAATCGCTAGCAGAAGTTCCTCCTTTTCCAACGAATCGGAGTTTCTGAGATCTTTTGGCAAAATCCTGTATGCCCACTCTGGTGTAAATAGTTCTCTAAGTGGTTCGATAACGGGATCCACAGGTAAAAGTGATACAGCTTCGTTAATCCGCTCTTTACTTGCGCGCAACGTCTCATCTACATTCTCATTACATGCAATTTCTCGGAGAATCATCGATGCAGCCATCGTCAGATTTTCCGACTCATTCTTGTCAATGATCTTCTGCAAATAATTTTGCAGCCAAGCTTGTCGTTCATCGGGCGAATATGTTACGTGCGTCAACTTGCTTATTTCTAGCAGAAGTGGTTGATAAATGATATTACTTGGATCTTGTAACGATTGGATCAAATAGACAAAAAGTGGTGTTTGGCGATCGTCTTCACTCGCACCGTCCAAGGAACTCAACGCCGCTCTGACACGTCTCAGCAGTAATTTCTCCGCGCGTATTATGCGAGACTCCGTCAAGCTTTTCAAAAGCATAATTAAGGCAGCGCGCGTGCTGGCTTCTTCTAAAGTTGCAAGATTCAATTGTGGCACGTACGTCATCAGATTCGCTTTCTTCAGCAACAGAATCACGGGCTTCACGTACGTGTTGTTCGGCAGATACTCCAGCATTGCTTCCAATGTCTGTGTTTTCAGGATTTCGATGTTAATCAAATTCTCTTCCTCCAGGATGTCTTTCGCCTGCTTCACGAGATCGATTAAATTCTTCTCCCATGTGATATAATTAATAGGATGGTTCAAGACTGTGACGAGAACGTTTTCCGGCGTTCCGCTGATGGAGACGTTCCAGTCACCGACGTCCATGTACGCATGTGACTCGAGAATTTCATCCTGTAGCGTTTTATTACGAGACAGTAATTGTTGAACCAAGTAAACAAAATCTGAGCGATCGAAAGTTTTGAAAATCGGCAACGGTGGCCCGTTGATGTTATTGACAGCAAAGCTCAGCGCCTCGGAAAGCTTTGGTTGCGTAGTTTTCAAGCTCACGGTTTGTAATATAAACAAGAGTCTTTCCATAGGCGTGTGTACGCCAGCCAGACTGAAAGTCGGTGATAAATACATGAGTAATTTCTGTTTCTTAAAGAGTATCTTTAGCGGTAGATATCGCGAATCGCTATCAATGTACGGTAGATAATTTAACAACAGTTGCAGATCTTCTGAGATATATAGATTAATCAGTAGCGGCTCTTCTAAGTAATTGTGCGCGTCTTGGAGAGCTCTAGCTAAAGTCTCATCGGATTTCACGAAAGAAAGTGTTAGCGCTCGTTTCAGCAAGGCTAATAATAAATTCCTCGGCGTTTCGTGTTCAAACTTGTTGAACTCGTAGCCGAGAACGTCGAGGATGTTTCGCTTGGACATAAAATTCAGCACGGGGGCAAACTTCTCGCTCTTGAAGGTGTTTGGTATACGCATTAACAGAGAAAAGAAATCGACCTCCACATCTATCGAATCGTCTCTCTGAAAGATGATGTTGGAATCGTACAGCAGTCCTCGTTTACGAGTCAGACCATTGACGCGACCTTTGTAAATGAAATTATCGATGGCTTTCGTTTGAGACTTGTTCATCGGGACGTCTTTCAATTTGATCATCGAGGTCAAGATTACTTCCCAAGGATTATCACTCACTTGTCTGTCTGCGAAGACATAGGTCCATGGTAGATCCTCTGATAAATGAGGACGTAACGTTTTCATCGCGTCGCTAATATCCTGCTGCAGACACGGCGTATCGAAGGAATCTAAATAGTCATTCACTTCGTAGAAGCTTACTGGTGCTGCGTAGTTATAATTGGCATCGTTCGCCAGTTTCTGCGAGACGAAAGGTATCAACAAAGACAAAGGTTTCCTCAAGTGCCGCAGATCTGATTTTCTACGGAGACGCGACAATATTTGTAAAAGAGCATGATCGCCCGTTTCATAAAAACCAATATCGAGGTCTTGAAGATGTGAATCATTGAGATGATCAAAGAGATATTTAGCTACAGCAATGACATTAACGGGATAATTATCGTTCGATAGGAACTTCTTTAAGTTATCCTTTAAATTGAAAGTGAACGAATAAGATTCCACGTTGAAATTCTGAAGCAATAATGAAGTCGCCTCCCTAATTGTTTCGGACGACTGCTCGTCTGCCTCCAGCCTCTCAAGGACAGTTTTCAGAAAATTTGTCGTATTCTCCAGATTCGGTTCCATATATTGCAACAGAGCATCCTCTGAGCCCGATCGCTCCTTCAATTGTTGCGCGATAAATCTAATGGCGTTGTGGACTTCCGGATCCGTCAGATCAAACGCCGGATAATTTAACAGTATCGCGGACACCGTACGCAGATTGAGAATCTGGTCGCCGTTGCGGACCGCTTGTAACAGAAAGTCAATGCCTTTCGTCAGGGATGGCGGTACCACGCTGGTCCTTCGCTTATCGCGCGAAACCGACTCGATCACTTCCTGGTCTACGTCGAGCAACACGTCGGCGAGCGGCACCTGCTCCAGGGCGGCGTCGATGTCGGAAAAGGCGTTTATGCAGAGCGACGCGTACTCGGAAACGAAGCGGTTGTCGACTCTCTCCAGCATTTGCAGGAGCTTGTACAGTTGTTGTTGCGGTAACTTGTTTCTCAGTGCCGGCAAGACGGGAAGAAACTCGTAGACCGCGACACGCTGATTTCGTACGGCATCGTGAATCTGCTCCAAAGGTATTCTCGCGTCGTCGTTGAGACAAAGTAGAAGCACGCGGCCCAGCATCGTCACCAGATTGTCACGCAAAACTGCGGCGGCCTCCAAACGTGATAAAACATCCTGCGGCGTAAGAGCCGGATCTTCGGCAACGCTTTGTAAAGTCTGACTGGGTGCCATCGATCTTTGCGCACTACGCGCCGAACAGTGCCGAACATAATGCTTCTTTCCGTTCGAACTCTATCAAGCGGAAAGGTAGATGCAAAGAAAAATAAATGTTATTTTTGTCCTCTTTTTTTATCTTTTCTTCTTGTAATGTAGTGAACACGCAAATACGTACATAACAGAATATTCGAGATATTATTCATGCTTACCAACATTTGTCGTTTAGTCGCAGATTCTACGAACTGACAGACCAATATTGACATTATTATGATCAATATTATAGCCCAGTTTATCCGAAATGGAATTCGGAAATTTGCAGTGTTATATCGACGTTCAAATAATTTTTTACTTTTTGTAATACAGCCTTCAGAATAATTAAGAGCTGCATACTTCCTATTAGCCATCTAGAGAAATATTTTAAATTATATTTTGATCGTAGATCTCAAGCTATCTGAATTTTTATTCGTGAAAATTTGATTCAGCAAGAGGTAAATATATTTCTTTTTCTACATGCAATGTACAGAATTTAAATGTTTTTTTTTTAATTTTATGCTACGCTGTTATAATTCTCTTATCATTGATCGTGCATAAAAATCTATCTGTATTTTCAGTATGATGTTATTCTCTCGAATTTTTATGTCTGCACTTTATCATAGCACAATGCGCTCGCTATGACAGCATAAAATTAAAATACACGCTGATAAGAAAATAATATGCACACCGAACTAAGATGCATTATTTCTATATCGCAAAATGGATTTATTGCTTTGCGTATGTGCTGTTAATTGTTTCAACCTGTAATGCACATGTTTAAATTTTAAGTTACTTTAAAAAAATTAAAATCAATATTATACATAAAGATATGTACGCAATAAATTTAAAGAATAAAAAAATAAATAATAAAAAGAAATTTCGTTTGTAAAATTAAATCATTTAAGAGTTCGAAAATAATATATTATTCTATGTTTTTATTAAAAATATACTACACATAGATATTATTTAAAAATTTTTAAAGCAATTCATAAATAAATACACAAATATATTGTAAAAATAAAAACAGTCTACCACGCATAAATTTAAAAACTTTAGTTTACTCTTTTTTTTATAGATTGTAATCTTTTATTAAGTAATTAATAATAAGAAAACAGTAATAAAAGTCACCATCAATTGTAATCATTAATCATATTTGACATGAAGCGTCATAATTAAAACTGTGAACAATGCGACGTTATAATTTTTATGTTATGCCATAACGTTGTAATGAAAAAATTAGTAATCATTAAAATCTGTACAAAGAAAAACCGCAAGCTGATAACTCGCTGATAACTCATATCTTTTTCACGAATTTATTATATCAGACAGCTTAGCCAAAGAAATCACTCTCTCGAAATCACTCGATTTGAATCTATAAGTATTATTCTAATTTAAACTAGTTACATCACCGTTTCTTAATTACGACATTAAAGACTTACTGTGTAACGAATACGAAGTATGTATTCTTCAATAAAACAGTTTCTCTTTGAGAGCGATTTAACTCGGAGCTCGCTTGCTTTTCGCGATTAGCGACAATGAACTCGTCGAAGACGACAATGTCGGGACGACGGACTTGTCTGCATCTCCACCGATCGGTGCCAATGCTGTGACCAATTAAATCGATGGCGCATGTTCGCAGTGGCGAATTATTAATCGATTTCTCCGAAGCCTTCTCCGACACAGTCGCGTTCGCAATCATGTTCACTGCTGCACAATTGAGTAACGCAATGCACTCACACGTATGCATCGCAAGGCGATAATGCAAGACGTATTGAAAGCGTGCAAAAGTAAATGGCGCGAACTAATTTTCTATGAAATTGTTTTTATAAATCTTTTCGCCTGTGATAAATCCAGCAATTTTTAATCATCGGAATTATTCGCATTGATCTTGGTGTAATTCAGTCTTTGCAGTTATTGCAGTTATTAACAAATGTGTTAAATAAAATAAGTTTGATAATATAAAAATACATTTGATGATACATCTATAAAAAATTGTAATTAATATAGGAAAATTAATTTGTAGAATCTGTTTTTTACATTTATTGCGATTGCGATAACATAGGATCGCAACTACATATTTACGTCTATTATCAATATGATCTCTAACGATATTATTATCAATATCGCTTTTCTTAATGATAAGATTAATTTCTATCTATAAAAAGAAAATGTTGATCGAGTTTCTATTTATTCGGATATGAAATCGATGCTATGAAACGAGCGTTAAAATTTGCGTTCGCGCATAAGCTCGAGTTTCTATGCATGGATGTTGCTGTAATTTTATTTAAACTTGTATATTCCATAGAACTATCCATACTGTTATATGCTGCCCGACTGCCACATACATAATACTGTATAACAACATCAAATTTGCATATTTGTACGTATACTTTGTAACTCTGTAGTTTTTATATAAATTTCTCATTAGCCAACAATTAATTTTTTCTCTTTTTTAATATTAAGCAAAACTATTTCATATTAATGTATTACATTATTAGTATTTTTTTATTATTAAAATTTTTGTTTTTATATTATATATTTCAAAATTTATCTAAATATATTCACTGAGAAAAAAATATTTAGATCCAAAAAAATATTTTTTTTCTCAGTGTTTCTATATACATTTTATATAAATAATTAGCAAACTTATAATTGCTTTGCTATGACTTAATAACGACACTTTACAAATAAGAGGAATAATTTACACATTAATGTTTGAGAATGGATGAAACTTTGCCAAACGTCTCCTTTTACCGGGTACTTCATGGTGGCATCCGCATATAGTCGCTTCGTCGTAAGGAATTTACCGAACCTTTCGACAATAATCAAAGCGTTACATCGTGCTTTCCGAGAATATTCGTTTCTTGCGACGAAAGAGAGTATCTTTCTGCGCGTGTGCTCGCCGACGCATGCATAACGAGGCTATCCTAAGAAATCTGAAAAAAAATGCTCCGAGAGAAAGAGCAAAGAAGATGCCTTAAGAGTCGCTCGGCTCCTCAACGCGCAATTGGCATCGACCGAGGCGGAAAGAATCGCTGACAGGACCACGATGAATTATCGTGTCTTGGTACGTGATAATTAATTATCGTGCTTAACTCTCTCCTCTCACGATCGCCATCGTTGTAGGTCTGCTCGAACATTCGCCAGAAATTGCATAGATTATCAATGCCGTTTATCGACGCGAGATTAAACAATTTTAATTCACCGAACGACAAATTAAATGAACGATCGACCGAACGAAAAGTGCCGATTATCGCGAAATATTTCATTGCGTTATCTCGCGTTCGCGAGCGTTAAAGAGAAGATTACGAAAGCCATTAAAAATTTAATGACGGCCCTTGGAGAAATCGCAAAAGTTGGATGTATCTCGCGTAGATGATGCGAGTCTGATAAACTCTTTCGGTTTCACCCGAGTTGGACGTTTCCCAAAAATACATTTTTTCATACTTCGGCCCCGCAATCGCTGTACAATCTCGAATTAACGCAGGCTATAAATCAGCATTATTTCTCGCAGAGAAAACATTTCGATATACCGGTCGAAAAAAAAGAGTGCTGATCGAGATTAATCCTGTTTCGTCCGCGTTCGACGACAATTCGAGTTTTTATTATATCGGCTGCATAATGCCGATAGCTTATCGCGCTCACATCAAAACGATGTCTGTCTACATACATTTTATAATCTGTTGCGCGGTAGAAAGGAGACATTATTTTCAAAATGCATCGTTTGAATATCTATCTAGATATGTTTTTTCGTCTGTAATCATCTGATTATATAATATTAGAAAAATTGTATAATTCGTAAAAAATTCTAAAAGGAAAGTGTATTTTTTGTGTAATCGAAGAGATTTACCTGGAAATATATAAAAATTTTTGAAAAAAAAATTACAAAGATATATTTCTATTTTTAAAGATATATGTTACAAAATGTCTGGAGTACGCCTTTGATTATTTAGTGTAATCATATTTTTTCAGTGTCGAATTAAAAATTCCAGACTGTTTTTACTACAATTAATCTTATGACATACTTATGAAAAAGATTTCAACGCGAGGAGAACTCCAGAGTGTTCGCGCAATCTCGCCAACAAACAGCATCCCATCAAGCGACATTGAATTGCAACAATCCGCGATCTCGTCACAATGGCGACGATACGTACCTCATTTTTGTCGACAAGCCTTGTCGGCAAATTTTCCACGTGATATGACCATCTTAATAAGGACATCTCGGCACGGTGATTTACCCGTGGGCCGAAACGCTCGCGCAATCTCGACATCTAAATTCGCGTCGGATGATGTTTGACCGGAAGGCTTCTTCGCGCGCTCCCGCGCCCAGGATGGACAGGGATACATTTCTGTGAGGCAGGAGTACACGCTCGTAGACACGTATTTATGTAGGCGCAGAAAGAACGAGAGAGGCGAACGGTCCGATGCAGATGAGATAGTATCGCACGCCCAGTAATCGTCAGATCTCAGCAGCGGTACAATACCGGCCGTTCTCCACTGTTCGGGAACACTCAACATCGCGCGACAATGGCACCGAATGGGCGACAGCTGCTTAACGCTCGCCCTCGCGCTCATACGATTCTCTCTATCGCTCGCTATCGGAGGTTTTAACTACGGATTTTCAGTACGTAAAAAAATGGAGGAGCGGGAGAATGCGAAACTCGCATCCTTTGCGCGAGAAAGATATACTGTAAATTATAACGATCTTTGGAAAGAAAGCGATCATCCTTTTTTTTCTCGACTAGAAGTTAGAAGACTCTAGATTTATTTAATTGAATTCAGATCTTTATTTCCTGTAGTAAGATAAATGTACTCAGGCTTTGAAATAAAAAAAAGGCTAATATGTAAAAAGTGCAATTCTAACAAACGAATTTATTGATCCAATTGAATTATCCGATTTAAACAGGCAACTTTATCGATAAACATGATTCTGGAAGAAACAAATCTTGTATCGAACATGAAATGGAACACAGGTCTTCGAAGTGTAACACGTGTTTGCTGAAAACGCGAGCAGAGGAATGCCGAATAACGTTGCAGCTAGCGGTAAAAAGCGAAGTGATGGCGAGTGCGAGAGGAGCGCGGGAGATTCTCATTCTCTCCCTCTCGTTTTCTCATCCCATCGTGCCTTCCGTAAAAACCGAAAATCCGCAGATCGGTGATCGGCGATAACCGAAAATACAGCTGCAGTTTGCGGTCACCCGACGCACGGTGGCCCTAGATGGCCGATCGCGATTACCGAAACGGAGAACGGGGCCCCGAGCAGAAACGAGATGGAGACCCGGGAGGGTGACGAAGTATGTACGAGAACGGGAGG
>VBVR01002743.1:0-20929 GCA_011638315.1 Tetramorium parvispinum | reverse complement strand
ATATTGCGGCACATATCATAATAATCGAGATTAAAAATATATCATAATATATTATTATGTTTAGCTCATAAAAATGTAAGAGCAATCTGGACGCATGGTGGCGGTCTCAGCACACAGGAAGCTATTTGGATAGGTGTACCAATGATTGTAATGCCTTTTTTTATGGATCAGAAATCCAATATGCATATATTAGTGGCTAAAGGCGTAGGCGTATCATTGGACGTTAAAACATTGTCGACGCAATCCATATTACACGCGTTTGAAGAAATACTTTACAATGAAAGGTATAATATTTTGATCATTTGATTATTAATATTATTGTTATTTAAGCAATAGATTAACAATATAGTCACATTTCAAATAATGTTTAAATTCTAATGTTTAATCTAGTATAAACGATTTATAAAGTCCTTTAAAAATAATTGCTTTTAAAGTAATGGATTATAATATTTTGTTTTCCTATTTACGTGTCTTAATATATTTGACTTTCTCTTTAATTAAGAGCATAATTTTGGTATTACATTATTAATAAGTAAAACATTTCTTGGTACAGCTATACGAGGAACATGAAACAATTATCCAGTGAATTTCGGGATCGGCCTGTACCGCCATTAGATTTAGCTATTTGGGGGATTGAATACGCAGTTCGTCATCCAAATGGAAGTTTAGTAACGCCGCTTAGATCTCAGAGTTGGGTGCAACAAAATTTGATCGACGTCTACGCACTTTTGTGTCTTAGTTTCTTCTTAATATTATTAAGCATATTTTTTATAATGAAGCTGTTGATTAATTATTGTTATAATTGTATATGTCCTGCATCTAAAGTACGCAAAAGCAAGCAATCGTAAATCGTGGAAATATTAAAAGGTATTAGGTGACGTTGTTTTATACAATGTTAATATAAAAATGTGAAGCTAATGTACAAGTATAGAATATATAATATAAATTGTTATTATAATTAATAAGAAATTATATTATACTGAATTGTAAAGTGACTCAAAATTGATTTATTTGATAAATATTAGAAATGTTTTATAAAATATTATTCATGTACAAAAGATTTTCTTTGGTAATAAATAAAACATATTATAGTTTTGCAAAATTTTTATTCAAACCCTAATACAAATATAAAAAATTTTCTTAACTTGAATGTTGTTTTGAGGTGGTTTTACTGA
Source organism: Tetramorium parvispinum (assembly GCA_011638315.1). Lineage (NCBI taxonomy): Eukaryota > Metazoa > Arthropoda > Insecta > Hymenoptera > Formicidae > Tetramorium > Tetramorium parvispinum. The sequence goes on along the minus strand of VBVR01002743.1, from coordinate 19,754 downwards.
TTTCGCACCTCAGGGATTTCGTTTAAAAAACTCGATAATACTTTTTATATTTTATTCTTCGAAGACGTAACGTACGTCTATCTCGGTTGGATTTCTCTTTTAATCTAACGTCTCCTTCGTCCTCCTCAGTGCTACCAACCTTGTCAGCGACACCAACCTTACTTACACCATACGTACTACTAACTAACATAAATTACTATTGGCGGCAAACTGAATACTAAAAATAAACTTAAAATTAACGCATCGATCCTCACACATGCCTCCCGCCTTGATAAATATTCATATTTTCAATGTAATAATCAATACAAATATACTCTTAAACCTTTACAATACCCTCGACTTAACCATTTAACTACAATCTTGTAACGCTTCATGTTCCTCTATAGGTATAGGACATACCTTTACAATCGGTCGCTTATATGTACCTTTACCGGTTCGAAGAGTTACAGTTCTTATCACACCGTCCTGACCCGGATGAACATTTATAATTTTCGCTAGCACCCACTTCTGCGGCATGACATCTTCTTTTAACATGACTAACTGTCCAACCTTTAACTTGATGTGAGTGTCCGTTTTCCACTTGGTTCTCGTCTGGCAAACAGCTAAATATTCCTTGGACCATCTTGACCAAAAATGCTGCTTCAATCGCTCTACATGCTGCCATCGAGAGAGTCTATTTACTGGAACATCTTGAATGTTGGTCTCCGGATAAGTGGTTAACGAGTCTCCGATTAAAAAATGAGCGGGTGTCAAGGCATTTAAATCCATGGGGTCATCCGACAAAGGTGTTAACGGTCTTGAATTCATAATGGCTTCGATTTGAGATAACAAGGTCATCATTTCTGTAACAGTAAGTGCGGCATCTCCAACAGTCCGTTTTAAATGCTGTTTCATTGATCGGACCGCCGATTCCCATAAACCGCCAAAATGAGGTGCTCTCGGAGGTGTGAAATGCCAATTGAGGCGCTCTTCCGCGGCCGTATGTTGAAGACTGGTTTTAAAATTCACGCTTTGAAATAGGCTTTTTAGTTCTTTATCCGCGCCTACAAAGTTCTTCCCGTTATCTGAATACATATTCACGACTCTTCCTCTCCTTGATATAAATCTTTTTAGAGCTCCTATAAAGGAAGCAGTAATTGCATCTTCGACTAATTCCAAATGCGCGGCCTTTGTCGTCATACATACGAAAACAGCTACGTATGCCTTATATCGCTTGCTATTCCTTCTCACTCTGTCATGAACAAAAAAAGGACCGCAATAGTCTACTCCGGTATTGTAGAAGGGTTAGCTGGACTAACCCGTACTGCCGGTAACTGTTCCATAATCTGCTGACACGCGATCGGTGATGCTTTGACGCATTTTACGCAATTTCTTATAATTCCTTTGACTTCTTTTCTTGCTGCGAGAGGCCAAAATTCTTCTCTCAAGAAAGCCAGCGTAGCTTGAGTGCCTGCGTGAAATAATTTTTCATGCTTGTCCTTTATTTAACCTTGTTATACGATGAGCAGCAGGAAGTATCATCGGCTGTTTCGTTTCTTCCGGGAGCAGTGAATTTTTTAATCTTCCATTTACTCGCAATACACCGTTATCATCTAAGCATGGATTTAGACTAATTAATCTAGATTTCTTAGAAATATTTTCTTTGTTTTTCAGCAATTTGATTTCGTTCGCAAATACTTCCGCTTGAACAATCTTAACTATGGCAACACAAGCTTCTCGCATCTCCTCGGCAGATACACAACCTATTCTACGATCCTTTATATCGCATCTTATATTATGTTTAAATCGCAAAATATATGACATGACTCTTAATAATTTTCCTAATGAAGAATATTGCTCATACGGCAAAAAGCATTCCTCCGTCGAAATTCCTATTGCTAATACTTCTACACGCTCTTCTGGCAAAGCTTGGTTAGATGACTCTACACCTTCCAATTGCCATTTCTCTTCATTTAAGCCTAACCAGGGAGGACCTTTCCACCAAAGTTCAGAAATTTTCAACTTTTCAGGAGTGACACCACGAGAAATCAAATCTGCTGGATTATCTTTGGATTTTACATGATGCCAATTGGAAGGTGACGAGTTGCTTTGTATTTCACTAATACGGTTCGCTACAAATGTTTTCCATCTTCTCGCAGGCGAATTTAACCATGCCAAGACGACTTTCGAATCCGTCCAATAATAACGTTTGTATACTTTCACGTTTAAGCTGGATACCACTTTTTGCATTAACTTTATCAAAAGTACAGCTGCGCATAATTCCAATCGTGGCATAGATAAATTTTTCAAAGGAGCTACCCTGGACTTAGAGCAAAGCAAAGCCGTTGAGACATTTTCTTTCACATATATGCACGCACCATAAGCTCGTTCGCTTGCATCGCAGAATCCATGCAACTGCACCCCGATACTGATATTTTCTGAAATAACTAATCTTGGTACTTTTATAAATTCCAACAAACACAGTTGAGATTTAATTTGACCCCATGCTTTTTGAATATTCATGGGAACAGCATCGTCCCAGCCTATATTAGAATTCCATAATGTTTGTACTAGTATTTTTGCTGCTGTTATTATGGATCCCACCAATCCTAAAGGATCAAACAACCTAGATACTTCGGACAACATACTTCTTTTTGTAACTTTACTATTTACGCTAATAATGGGAGTCTTGTAATATAACATATCTTTATTCGGATTCCATAAAATTCCAAGCAACTTCGATTCCTGATCCCGACAAAAGTTGACTGAATCCTCTTTTGCTCCATCACTCTCGCTTAAATTCAAATTTATATTCGATTGCCATTTGTGTAACTCAAAGCCTCCTCGAGATAACAATCCCGTTAGCTGTTCCTTTAACTCTATTATGTCTTGCATCGTTTCACTTCCTGTTATTAAATCATCCATGTAAAAATCTGTACTCACGACCTTGGACGCTATTGGAAATCTTTCTTCCTCAAGTTTAGCTAACTGATGCAAACATTTAACCACTAGAAATGATGCTGGCTTTGTCCCGTACGTCAAAGTATTCAATTCAAATATTTGGACTTGCTCATCGGGATTTTCCCTCCATAAGATTGTCTGCAATGGTCTCTGATCCTCATGAATTAGTACCTGCCTGTACATCTTTTTAATATCTGCGCTTATCATATATTTCAGACATCGGAATTTCATAATTATCGAAAACAAATCAGGTTGAATTACCGGCCCTTTAAATAAGGCATCGTTTAACGAAAAGCCTTTAGAATCTTTACTGGATGCATCGAATACAACTCGCGTTTTCGTAGTTACAGCTTCTTTCTTTATTACGGCTTGATGCGGAAGGAACACTCTCTTTACATTATTCGCAGGTTGATCGATTAACTTCATGTGCCCTAAACCTTTGGTATTCGTCCATGAATTTAACGTACTCTTCTTTAAGTTCTGGTAATCTTTTAAACCTTTTTTCTAACAATAAAAACTTTTTCTTCGCGGTCTCCTCTGAATTACCTAACTGATCTATTATGCTTTGCTTAATTGGCAATTTCACTACAAATCTGCCATCTTTATCTCTGTAATAATTATTTTTGAAAAATCTTTCTACATACATTTCTTCTTCGGTCAAGCTTTCTTGAGTCACACATTCTTCTATCAGCCAAAATTTATTCACGGTCTCTTGCAGGCTTTCTTCTACACTAAAATGACAAGACGTTCGCCAAGCTTTTTCTCTACTCTTCCCTATACTCCCTGCTACTAGCCATCCTAGCACTGATTTTTGCAGAGTCGGTTGATTTTTACCAAACTTGATCTGCCCAACACAGATGAGATCCCAGAACTTTTCCGCTCCTATTAGCAAATCCACTTCCCCTGGGATATGAAATCTATGATCTGCTAATCTAACATTTTTAGGTATTACTAACTCTCCCCTGTTTATTTTGATCGCTGGCAAACTTTGCGTGATGCACGGTAATACTACGCATTTCAAATCCATGCTAAAAGAATCAAATCTAGACGTTATGGTTAAATCAGCAATCTTCAAAGCACTAGATACTTGTTGATTTATTCCACTAATTTTTATTTGAGTTTCATTGCACTTGAGCCCCAATTTATTCATAAACTTTTCAAAAACAAAATTAGATTGAGACCCATTGTCTAACAAAGCCCTGCCCTCAACAAATTGACCGTATTTATCCTTTACTTTAATTACAGCAGAATAGAAAGCAACACTTGCTTCGACACCACGTTTTGTTCCAAGTCAGCATAATGACATAAAGCGCTAGACGAATCTTTATCTTTTTTATTTGACTCCTGCTCTTGATTTTTACTCAACTGCTTGTCTGTGCTCTCCTTCTCTGTATTGTTTTCGAAATGCAACAACGTGCTATGCTTTTTTCCACATAATTTGCAATTGCTCGCTATACAATCTTTCACTAAATGCTTCGATCGCAAACAATTTAAACACAGCCCTTTTAGCTTTACTTGATTCTTACGCTCTGTCACAGTTAAACTTTGAAAAGCTTTACATTGATAAATCTGATGCTCCCCTTTACAATAAAAACATTTCGCGTTTGTTATCGTGGTATGCGCAGCTGTAGCTTTGTTTTGGCCAGCTTTATGCGTGCCAGTACTTACTTGTAACTGTTGATGCTGATTTGCTACTGCTTCTAACATTTGATATCTTTTTGTTAAAAACGTGATTAACTCGTTAAAGCCTGATATTACAGTGGATTCTAAAGTATTCTCCCATTCTTTTATTGTTGTGATATCCAACTTACTCGTGACTATGTGGATTAGCAAATCATCCCACTGTTGGATGGGTCTCTTCAGCGCCTGCAACGCTCTAATATGCTTCAATACACCATCTAAAACTTGACGAATTGCATTTCCATTTTCTTTTCTTACAACAGGCAAGTTAAATATTGCATTGATATGAGTTTGAATTATTAACCTTTGATTATCGTACCTTTCTTTTAGTCTAGCCCAAGCATCCGCATAATTTATTCCCGATATTTCGATTGAGGATATGCATTCTGCTGCTTCGCCTTTTAATGCTGATTTTAAATAATGAAACTTTTGCACGTCATTTAATGCATCGTTAGAATGAATCAAAGAATTAAACACATCGTAGAAAACATACCAATCTTCGTATGAACCCGTAAAAGTAGATAATACTATCTTTGGTAATCTGACAAAATTAGTGCAATTTCGTGTACCTCTACGCGTATTATTTTCGCTCATTTCATTATCTAGTAATGCTTGTGCTACGTTCTCGATACTAACGATTAGCCTAGCGTGATCTTTCATTACTCTATTATTAACTTTGAATGAAGAATTTTATTTTCCGCCTCTTCTATTTCTTTATCTATTTCTATTTCCGTTATATCGCTATCTAAGAGACTTATTTCCAAAAGAACCTCTGTTAACACCTTGTTCGTTTCTTCTATTTTTTCTAACCTTACTTTCACTTCATTGGTATCGATATTATCAAGATTAATATCATCGAAAAATTTTACCATTCGCGTTAAACTAGCCTTTAATATTCTTTTTCTTTGTCTTAATTTAACTAGATCGTTTTTTATTGGCACTGCCATTTTTTACGTTAATTATTCTTATCCAAGCAACGCGACTTACTACTATTACTATACTTATCACTATTACAGTCCGATTACAATTCTTTCTTTTCGTTTTCACCGATTTGATAGCGTCTTCTTTCCAAATCGATCCACTCCTGCGTTAGGATTTGAGACAGATTTTCCCATGCAATAGCTTAATGTTCTTGCTTCCTTTTTCTCGAATTTTCTATAATATAACCGTCTTCTGGTAATATGGCGTCACCACCTTTTGTCCACTGCTGTTGTCCGCCGATTAATGGAATCGTCTATCTGGATACGATCCGCTCCTGCCCACCTGGACACGAACACTTCTCGTATTCGTTCTTTTTCGAAACTCCTGCAGCTTTGTCTCCTGTTGCTCTACACTGCCCGTACCGACCTTTACTTATAGGCCAGCACCTTGCAGCTCGTACGACGTTTTCCTTGCCTTTTATTTTGCTATTATACGGATCTTCCGTATTTCTTCTTTTCTATCCGGCTCGAAGGACCATGTTTTGAGGTGGTTTTACTGATTTCGCACCTCAGGGATTTCGATTAAAAAACTCGATAATACTTTTTATATTTTATTCTTCGAAAACGTAACGTACGTCAATATCGGTTGGATTTCTCTTTTAATCTAACGTCTCCTTCGTCCTCCTCAGTGCTACCAACCTTGTCAGCGACACCAACCTTACTTACACCATACTACTAACTAACATAAATTACTATTGGCGGCAAACTGAATACTAAAAATAAACTTAAAATTAACGCATCGATCCTCGCACAAATGTAGGAACAAAAAATAGATTTATAGAAAGTCAAGAAATTTTATTCTAAAATATAGTTTGTACATTCATTTTTTTGTTTTATTTCTTCTTTCTGAAGTTACGGTTATTTGGCATATTGATTTTAAATATGCTGTGGGCTGCTCGAGTTCTATTATTTCTTTAGATGTATTCAGTGTACTATTTACCACTCGCAAGTTTACGAACGATCACAATAGAATGATTTCATTTAGAGTAATTTGATTAGTTAGTTCTGAGAAAAAGAGGAACAAAGAGCGAATTCTGAATCAGAGATAATGCTTTCTTGAATTGTAATTTAATTAAAAATATTTAAAATTTTCTCGAATTGTAATTTATTCTTCTTAAATTGTAATTTATTTAAAAATATTTAAAATTTTCGCAGATAATAAGTGGTAAATGTATTTCAAAATATATAAAATTTTAAGTACGTTGTAACATTTCAATACCGTGTAAATACCCTTTAAAATTAAAGTTTTATTTAAAATATAGCTTTACGTACTTCTTATCGATAATATATGCATCGATAATATAGTTAGAAACATAAACATTGATGTTTCAATGGGATATTTCAACCATCTCAACGTGAGTAAGAGAGTACTTAAGAGTAAAGAGGAGAGGAGGAACATTAATAATAATTAAATCTCCTATTTTGTTCTATATTACAACATATATAGTTAAAGCTAATTAAAATCGTAAAAAGGACATTATTTTTGGATTCGTTTCCTTGTTAGAAAATGTTGCCATGTCAATATTATCAGCAAAGTAAAATATCGCTGACTTTATCATTCACCTTAAAATAAACTTTTAGTTTAAACCTATTAGCTTAAAATGAGGACAGGAGGAACATAATACATACTATGAATAGATACTGTTTCTTTCAGTCTTAAGATCTGATCGAAAGACACCGTAAGAAGTTTGCGCGTTTCAACAATGTCAAAATTTATCTTATTATTTGTTTGTTGTGCTTTAACGAGCCTCGTAACATCGTCGAAGCCGTTGTCGATTTTACTCTTACAGACTCTTCCATCGATCAGCCATCACATTTGGACGGATCATTTGGTTAAAGGACTTCTTCGTAATGGCCATCATGTACACGCAGTAAGCATACTTGAAACTCAGGTCAAGGGTAAACTCGCCGAGAATTTAACGTACGCCGTAAGTAGATATTATCAGACTCAAAGACATTTTAGATGTAAATCGATTATTACCCATTTATAAAAGAAGTAAAAAAATACAACTTCTGTTTCAAAATATATTAAATTGTTTTATATTTTATGTAAAATTAATAAAATTAATGCTTTCGAGGATCTTTTATGTTTCACATAGTGAAAGATATTTAAGATTATCAGAATTACAAGGCTATTTTCAGATTTTTGAAAATGTGATGATTTCTAGTGACGAATTTAGGGAACTTGACCCTGATCAGTGGGAAAAGCTCAATGAATTTAATATGGCATATGTTACGTATTTATTCGGCATCATAAAATGTGACATAATGATAAAAACTAAAGCAGCGCAAGATCTTTTAGAAATAGTCAAGACTGTCGAATTTGACGTTATAGTATCGGACATCACTCTACATCAATGTTTCTATGGATTGTGGGAGGTAAAGATAAGTCGTAATTATTCAGTATATTTTTAGGTTGCAAGCACAACTGAAGTAACTCTGTTAGTAAAATATTGTTTGCACGATACGGCACAACCTTGAAAGCGCGAAGTCATTGTTATCAGCGATAACAGTAATAAATTATACATGTTACTTGAAAATTGCAAAAGATATTAAAATAAGCGGCACTTCTTAGATTTCTGTAATATATAAAGTGCGAGAAAGAATCAGAAAAAACGAAAAATATCAGTGAAAAAGTTTCGTAACATTCTTTTACAAATATAAAGGATACTAATCCAGTCAGCACACAATATTCATGATTAATATTTATGTCTATTTATTTTTTTAAATATGATATAAATATTTTATACGTATTTTATATACGTAAAGAATGAAATAATAAAGTCTTTATCCTACATATTATTAAAATATGGACTAAATCTTTTATATAATATTCATGGTAAATAAAAAATAAATATTTATAGAAATATTTTATAACTATTTCTTACTTATCGTGTTCTCAGAATATACGATATGCAACATACTTTTGTGACGTTCTCCGAACATTCTTAGAATTTACTTTTCGAAAATCGGGAATTTAAAAAGAATTCTTTTTGGATTCTCTGTGCTATCGGGGTTAATAAATATTTATATAACATATATGTAACATTTGCTAAAATATTTATGATAAATATTTCTAAAATATTTATGCTAAGTTTTTATGATCTGTTCAACCAAAGGTCACAAAAATATTTATGAAATATTTTCACAAATAATTATAAATATTTTGTAAAGTACCTTTTGTAAAGTAACCTTTTATAAATATTATGTGTTGTCTGGGAATCGGAAGAAATTAAAACTATGTAATTGTTACTTTTAGCAATTTCGTTACTGTCACCTTATAGATATTCTTTATAGATTGCTAAAGGTAAGCCGCCTATAGTCGGTCTTAGTCCGTTAGGGACTGCACCTTGGCTCAAGGACTTTATCGGTGGACCAAATTACCCGACTGTTCGACCTTATACAAGTTCAGTTATTGCAAAACCTGTAGATTTGTGGCAGAAAACATGGAATACTTTATGTTACATGGTGGATGATCTTATGCGGCATTATTATTTCTTGCCTAGCTTTCAACGGATCGCTGAAGAATACATAGGTCACACAATCAGGCCATTACATGAAATAGAAAAAGACAGAATTAATATAATTCTAATTAATAGTCATTCTGCGTTCGAATCTGCAATTCCATTACCGCCAAACACTTTGGAAACTGGAGGATTGCATGTTCAGACCGTGCAACCGATTGCTGGAGACGTAGTCGAAAAACTTCCCGAGGTAAAAGGAATAATTCTAATTGCGATATAGTAAAAACAATAGTAACAATATTAGCAAATAAATTGTGCATACTGTGGAAATGAAATTTTAATGAAGTGATAATTAAAATATTATCCAAAAACTTAAAATATTTTTTTATTTTTATCTCGCAGGATATGTATGAATTTCTTGATGATGCAAAGAGCGGAGCCATCGTAATATCGTTAGGAACAAATGTGAAATGGAAATTTTTCAAGCTAGACAAGATTAAGACTGTTATATTGGCTTTGTCTAAATTTAATCAGCGAGTACTTTGGAAGTTAGATATTGAAATACCATTTCAAATACCAAATAATATAATGGTTAGGAAATGGATACCGCAAAAAGAAGTTTTATGTACGTTTCTTCATTCTTAAAAAAAATAGAAAACATGATGAAATTCGATATTTTCTTATAACATATTTTTATAATTTTAGCTATTGCTTTTTATATATATACTAGTGATGGTGGACGCGCGTTTCACACGCGAAACTTTTTATTATTGTATAAAAAAACATAATTTTTGTAAAGATTTAAGATTAAACAATTTTTAATTCTTTAATCTTTTTTGATAACCAACTGTCTTACTTGCTTAATACTGAGTTATCAAGCCTCTTGTAACTTTTTAAAAACTAAAGCAAAAAAATTAGTTTTAGAAGCGAAAGATTAGTAAATAATTTTTATATCTTATTCATTCACGTTGTGATAATTTGGTTCGGATAACTTAATATACAAGTAAGTATGTAAAACTATCTAAACCAAATTATCAGAACGTAATCAATAAGACATGAAAATTATTTACTAATTTTCTTGCTATTTATTGCTTCACTTTTTAAAATGTTACTTAATATTGAGCTTAAAGAGTTTCTCGTACCTTTAGCGGTTTATTAATAATTGAGTTAATTAATAATTGAGAATTAAAATTTATCTCATAATAAATTTTTATTTTTAGCTCATAAAAATGTAAAAGCAATCTGGACGCATGGTGGTCTTCTTAGTACGCAAGAAGCTATTTGGAAAGGTATACCAATGATTCTTACACCTTTTTTTCTGGATCAAAATCCCAATACAGAAATATTAGTAGCTAAAGGTGTTGGAATTCGTTTGGATTTTAAAACTTTATCCATGCAGTCAATATTCCAGGCGATTGAAGAAATACTTTACAATGAAAGGTATCATTTTTCGAGTAGTAATTAATGTAACAGTTTTTATTGTTTGAGAAATAGACATAAGTACAATCATCTCAAATAATATTTACATTAATTTAATATATTTGAGTTTATAAATTTCTATACAAACTATATTCAAAAAATAATATATTATATTATATTATAGAATTTTATTTTCTTGTTTCTTAATCTATATTAATTTTATATACTAATTAAGACGCGCTGTAAGTTTGTAGTATATCATTAAAACTTTTCGTGCAGTTATACGAAAAATATGAAACAATTATCCACGGAATTCCGGGATCGGCCAATACCACCATTAGATTTAGCTATTTGGGGCATTGAATATGTTGTTCGTCATCCAAATGGAAATTTGGTAACACCACTTAGATCTCAGAACTGGGTAGAACAGAATCTGATTGATGTTTATGCATTTCTATTCCTTAATCTCTCGATAATATTGTTGTGTGTATATTTTGCAATAAAGCTTCTGATTAATTTTTATTATAATTACGCCGTATCTAAATTACATAAGAATAAACAGTTGTAATTTGTTGAAATATTAACAGATATATCGTGTTGTTAATGTTCATCTTAAAAAATAAAATTAACGAATACAAATACAAAAAATGTAATAATATTAATTGCATGAATATTATAATATATACTTTTCTCTAGTTTCAGTCTTTCTATAATATAATTATATAATACATACATGCAATCCTTCGCTTTATCAATCAAATGTTTGCATATTTTTCCCTGATTTGCGTGCAGATAACAATACACAATTGCATCAGTAAATTCGTAAATTTCTTCATTGTCAACATTATATAAATAGCTTTATAAATTTTTGCTTTAGCGACATGGCTTTTAAGATTTTTATCGAATACAATAATATGTCAAATTGATAGAAGATCAAGTTTGTTATATGCAACACATATTAAGGAAATTGGGACAACAATTCGAGAAAAGATATTATTTTAAAACTTTATTTTCAAATAGTGAGACAATCATATGATAAACGGTTTGACTATATTTAGTCTTCCTCAGTACAAAAGTGAAAAAAATTAAATTTAAAGTTAAAAATAATCAAATTTAAGTGATTAAATATAAAATTAAGTTAAACGTTATCACGAAAATTATGTACATGAAAAATTTGAAATAACAACATAAATACACAAATGTAGAGTTAACAAGAAATTATGCTAAGACTATGACATAATGGACATATGTCAAAAGGAAGCTAATCTAGAAAATATAAAAAAATAAAGAGAGAAGAAACGCATTATCCACTGATGCTTTATGATGCGTTGTCATTTAAATGACATAGAGAAATATACGATTTCTTCATCAAAAGATTTGTTTTGTGTACTTGCTAGGTATAAAGCCGTATTCATCGATACAGTTCCCAAGTAGAACAAGAAATCACAAAGATGTTAAAATGACATTAAAATGTCATTTTATAATTAACTAATGATTGATTTGTTCATTAGATCAGTTAACTTTTTTATTATGTCATTTTATTACTATTTTAGTGTTATTTTGATGTCAACATGATGTTATTATAATTTTTGTTCTATTTCGGTTATTCCATGATACTAGAGAACTAAACTGTCTGAATTTCTACCAAATATTTAGAAATTATTGTTTGATGTATTTAGATATCAATAAAATACCCTCATCATGAATAATAAAAAAAATGCTGATGATGCTTCGAATAAGAATCAACATTGACGTATCTAAGCTTCTACAACAATATTTATATTAATATCAACGACAAATGAGGTATCATTATCGTTATAATGCAAATAATTTACGATGATGCTTATTTTGTTTATCTTGCTTTGCTGTAAGGGACTTCGGGATTAAGACAATTGTAATAATAACAAGCCTTTAGTCACTTGACGGAAATAGTCGCATGAAGACATATGACTTCCAAATGAATGCGATACGTATCAAACACTATCAGTATATAGAACGTCGCCAAATGACGGAAAAACACAGCCAGTAACGGGAAAAGAATAGATTTCGATTGCGTAAAAATTTGATCAAAATATAAAAGTCAATTTTCTTCAAAGTGTGTTTCACGAATGTGCATAAAAATATTTACAAACGCGACGAATGGAGGAACAGAACTGAGCCGCAAGCAGGATTACAAATTACGCATTTATATTGCAACGCGATAAAACTTAGCTTGAACAGACCGTAATTACGGCAAAGTGGCCAGTGCTCAAAAGCAAAAAGCTTATTTTATCGCGCAAAGTTGACATTAAACTTATATTTAAAAAGGTATATTATGTCAATACATTTGTTAATATCATAATAATGCTGCATTATTCTAAATAATTTTGTATTTTTTTAGATTTGAACTTTGATAATAAATTAATGATTGATTTGTTACAATAGTATAAAGTAGTATAGTATAGTATTTTAACATGTTTGTTAAAATTGTAAAAAAAAAGTTAACTGATCTAATGAACAAATCAATCATTACAACAAACATGTTAAAATACTATACTATACTGCACTATTAGTATAGTGTAGTACAGTATAATATATATTTAGAAAATATTCATGATAGTGTACTAAATATATGCATGTATTGCATTGAAATTGTAAAGAAAAGGAGAGAAAACATTATAAGTATATAAGACTGTTACGATGACATGCGTATATAGTATATAAGTATATTTTACAGCTCATTTCTCAAGTATACTTTATACTTCATATTTAAAAGTGTATTTAAAAAATAATTTTATTATACATGATTAAAATTGAATTTAAATAAGCTTCAGAAATTTTAAAAATATAATAATAGATATATTTAAAAAATATATCTTTTTAACATAAAGATTTTTGAAAAATCTGAATATTGTAATATAAAGCACTTTTGAAAGCACATTAAAATGTATTGTTTAAAATATCTTTGCATATCAAAAATATTTTGTTGTACTAGTTATATTCGCTTAGAAAATTGATTAATAGATTTCGATTGTTTAAAAATTTGATCAAAATATAAAAGTCAATTTTCTTCAAAGTGTGTTTCACGAATGTGTATAAAAATACTTACAAAAAATATGTGTCTCTTATTTAGGTATATACTGCAGAATGTGTGTTGGCGCAGAAATTATATCAAAATAAAAATCTTCACTTTATATCAAGAGTAGATTATTAATACAAGTGCTTAACAGTAAGGTATCAGTGAACAGAGGGAAGAGATATTAATGCGGTTCAGCAAGGCGCACGATACTTCGAGATACATTGAGCTGATCATAACAGATCGACGAAACAAGAGAGAAACAGAGAGTTATTGCCGAACGAATATAGATCATATAGAGTAACGAATAAACGGCAGCATCTGTTAGTCGCTGTACCGCAGCCTAAATGTCAATTGGTGTTTTTGATACTAATTGTAATTTGAATTGTTAACTGAGTACGATAACTTAGCCCCAACAATATCCAAAGTGATTAAAGGGGGACACTTGGATCCATTTTCTTGTGAGTTTTCAAGAAAATATCTATAATTGTCTATTATGACACATGTTTCAATGTTACAAAAAAAAGATTTGGAGAAGAGGAATGTATAATATTAATATATTTGATGTCTAAAACTGATCAAAGGACCACGTGAGAGATTTTTACGTTTGTTTCAACAATGACAAAGTGGACGATTTTGTCTCTCCTTATTTCTTGTACTTTAATAGGCCTCATAATATCGTCGAAACCGCTGTCGATTTTAGTCTTACAGTCTCATATATCACCCAGTCATCATGTTTGGACGGTGAATTTGGTTAAAGGTCTGTTTCGCAAAGACCATCATGTACATGTAGTAAGCATACTCGAGACTAAGATCGAGGATAAACTCGCAGAGAATTTGACATATGCCGTAAATAAATATTACAAGACACAAAGATATTCTAACTATGCATTATTTCTAATTTGCAAAGCAAATGAGAGAGAATTAATATAATATTTTTGTTCAAAAATATTTTTTTATTTTATATAAAATCAAGATTATTCAAGGTATACTGTTTAAGAATATATTTTTTATATTTATGTAAGATTAATATCATTTTCGAAAATCCTTTTAAAATTTATTACATTTTATTATATTTTTGTCCTATATAATGACTTACTGTTTTTAGGTTTTTGATGGTTTAATGAATTTTTATGAATACGAGGATAATGGTCCGGACGAATGGGAAACATTCAGCGTATTTTATACGGCGTACGTTACTTATCAGTGGGCCATCTATGGATGCGACAGAGCGACCAAAACTAATACAGCAAAAGAACTTTTGAAAATGATCAAGACTGTTGAGTTTGATGTCATACTGCAAGATATTACTCTACATCAATATTTCTATGGATTGTGGGAGGTAAAGATAAGCGATGTATATTTAATACTAGACGTAATTGTTTAGTATATTTTTATGTTACAAACAACTGAAGTTTTTTTGTAAGTCAAATTTTGATTGCGTAGCACCGTACAGCCTTGAATATATCTTTGTTATTCACATCAGCGGACCTGAATTATCACTCTTTAGTTGAAATAAATAGTATTTCTTAAGCTATTATAATATTCCGAATTCAGCACTTTCAATACCACAAATAATTGAGAACACCGTTGTTGCAATAACTAAATTTAATAAAAATAAAAAATACGTAAAAATAAAAGAGTCATTCGCAATATGATACAGAATAACTCTCAGATCTTTAATATTTTTAAATAAATATCGATTCATTGTTCACGAAATTGATATTCCTTTGTCACTATTGATTTTCTCTCTAATCAATGTAAGTATAATTGATTATGCCAATATTTTTTAAATTGAATTATACAATTAGCCAAAATTATTAACATTTCTAATAGTATATTTTTTTAATATTTATATATATGTATAATATCTGTTGTATGTATTGCATATTTGATTTGCACTGTGTGCTCAAAAAAATTACGGATATCTTCTACAAAGTAATATTTAATTAATTTTATTACAGTATTATTACAAAATAGTAGTTATTTAATTTTAGCAATTTCGTTATTGTTGATATTCTTTACAGGTTGCTAAGGGTAAGCCATCTATAGTTGGGTTTATTCCGGTAGGTGGAATACCAAGGCTCAAGGATTTTATCGGTGGACCAAGTTATACGACTGTTCCACCTTATATAAGTTTAGATATTGCAAAACCCGTAAGTTTGTGGCAGAGAACGTGGAATTCTTTGTACTTTATCGCGGACGATTTCATGCGACACTATTATTTCTTGCTGGAGACGTAGGCATAACATATCCTGAGGTAAGAATAATCTTTTTACTTGTCAAGTACCAAAAATAGCAATAATATTAGTAAAAAATTGTACTAAAGAATACTAAAGAAACAGAAATTTATCAAAATATTAAAATATTCTAATAAGTGATTTAGAAGATAAATTTTGCGCGGCATATTTTTAAAGTTAGAGATTCAATAATATTCTTATAATAATATTCTATTTATATAATAACATATATTATGAGTATAAATAACAATCTTATTAAGAAAACATTGTATAAATTATATTTGAATGAATTTTATATATAATGTGCCTTTTGCTCAGAATAATACGTTTTTAAATGTATCGATTGCTTTTGAACTGTTTTGAAAATTAAGATATATGGTCTCGTAATTATAATTCGAAATGCTTTTGAATCGAAACGCTTTTATCATTATTTTGTAGGATGTACGTATATTTCTTGACGAAGCAAAGAACGGAGCGATCATAGTATCGTTAGGGTCAAATGTGAAATGGAAAACTTTCAAGTTAAACAAGATTAAAACCGTTGTATTGGCTTTGTCGAAACTGAAGCAACGAGTGCTCTGGAAGCTCGATATTGAAGTGCCATTTCAAATACCGGACAATGTAATGATTATGAAATGGATACCTTAAAAAGAAGTTTTGTATATGTTTCTTGATTCTTAGAAAAATACAAAAAAAGCGTGAAACTCGATATATACTTTTTCAAGTTTTTTAATTGCTTTTTATTTCTCTAAGAACTGTTATATTTAAGTTTATTTTTGACTTTTTTGTTTACAATTAAAATGTTAATCTATAAAATCCCATTTTTAGATATTATTGTGTTCTCAATAGAAATAGCATAAAGTAGAATAATTTGTAGAGTAGAAGTTTTTAATTTCAAAAATCATTAATATTTTTATGTGTTATCATTTCTTATTATTTTTATTAAAGTCGCCACTCTAATTTTAATTAAAACATCGCAGTAAATTTATATATGCGTTACACTGGAAAGACTTGTTTTCAAATTAAAAACTGATTTGCAGGTGACAAAATCTGTTGATTAAAACTTGTATTTATTTATGATTTTCATAATTAACAAAATGCATATGTTTTATATTTTCATCATGATAATTGAGAATTAATTAGAATAAATTTGTATGTTTAGCTCATAAGAATGTGAAAGCAATCTGGATGCATGCTTGTCTTTTCAACACGCAAAAAGCCATTTGGGAAGGTGTACCAGTAATCGTAATGCCTTTTTTTATGGATCATAAACCCAATGCAAAAATATTAGTGGCTAAAGGCGTTGGGATACACTTAGACTATAAAGATTTATCCACGCAGTCCATACTAAACGCAATTGAAGAAGTACTTCGCAACAAAAGGTATTGTAGTATAATAATAATTATTGGCTAAATGAATATAACAATATCATTTCAAATGTATAAATTAATATAGTATAATTAATTTTATAAATTCCTATAAAAATAATATTTATAGAGAAATATATATAGAATTTTATTTTCTGTTCCTATTCAGCTTTATCTTCAATTGCGCCGTAAGTTTGTATTATTATATTATTAAAATATTTTTCGTACAGTTATACAAGAAACATGAAACGATTATCTGCTGAATTCCGGGATCGGATATTACCGCCGTTAGATTTAGCTATTTGGGGCATTGAATACGCCGCGCCGTTCGTCATCCGAATGGAAGTTTAGCAACGCTGCTTAGATCTCAGAGCTGGGTAGAACAGAATCTGATCGATGTTTATGCATTTCTACTCCTTAATCTCTCGATAATATTGTTGTGTGTATATTTTGCAATAAAGCTTCTGACTAATTTTTGTTATAATTAAGCTGTATTCAAATTATGTAAGAGTAAACAGTTGTAAGTTGTTGAAATATTAAAAGTTATTTCGTGTAATTACACAAAATGATTATCTAAGACGATATAATTAATGTATAACTATACAAAATCTGGTGTCAACTACGTAAAAATATTGTAATTAAGTAGTAAACTATATCATGGTAAATTGTCAAAGTAAATAAAGTTGGGTAAGGTAAACTTTAAAAAATTTAAATGTTTTTCGCCAAATTAAATCAAAACCCTTTTTCGCAATAATTGAAATAATGTGATATTTAAAGAAATTTTTATTTAAAAATTTACATGAATATAAATATTTTTAAAAAATTTTATAATTTGAATTTAAAAATGCATATATCGTTTTGTTTAATCAATTAATTTTAATTATTGATTCAAAATGAAATGAAAAAACTTTTCACAAAAAGAAAGCAACGTGCCAATTGAAAACTATGTCATTAATGCGAAATCTAGAGATGTCATTCCAAAATAAAGATCAATTATGCGTTAATTCTTTTTTCATTTTATTCGAGATTTTTCTTTCCTTTTTTTCGGGATTACGTGAAAATGGTTTTTCGGCATATTGACTCTAGATACACGCACGCCGAGGGCTGGTCTGATTCCATTATTTCTTTCCATGTGCACTGACCTATCTCTCAGGATTCTCACAATCGTATCCCTTATCCTTTCTTTCCGTTTACGAGCCGATTGAACGATCTCGCTAAAACGGTTCCGTTTAGATGATGTCGTTCTTTGTATCTAACAATGGTGATAGCTTAACTAGAAAAGAGCAAATCGAAGTGACGTGATTTTTTTTCGCGATACACTATGAGTATCGTGAAGAGACAGTTGATGTTTCAAATAAGTGCGCACACAAATGTGTTAAAAAATTAAAAAGCATTGTAATTATGAAGTAAAAGAAGTGAAAATGGAAGCGCAGAGACCAGAAGTGGAAACGAAAGTAAAGAATCTGAAGAGAAAATATAAATAACTTCTCCGTTGTTGTTTTCTTTTCTACTTAACTTGACAGTAAGAGAATAAAACAGCCGTTTTTCAATCTCACAAATAAATTTAAGAAAATCTTAATTGAGCCTTAAAAAGTGTTAATTTAGTTTAGAGAATTTTATCTTTTATCTCTTTTCACAAATAAATAAATAAATATAATCAAAACTATCAATATTAATTAAATTAATCTTTCATTCCTTTTTTACTTGTTAATATCTTAAGCCAAACCGGAAGATAGTAGAAAAAAAAATATATATAAATGGTAAATTAAAGAACTCTCAATATTAAAATCAACGAGTAATAGGAAAAGTTAATTTTGAGAATCAAATGTGGTTAGTACGCGAGTTAACATTATGTAATATTTAATTTACATTTTAATGCAAACTATAAACCATAAACGTTTCGACTCTACCTTGAGCCATCTTTAGCAACGCGATGCTAAATGAATTAAAAAATCCCTAGCTCTCTGACGAGCACACGGTGAATATTTAAAAATTGAAAGAAGTGTAATTTTCAAGTGAAAATACTAGAAAAATTTTGTATGTAAACTCGCGCACAACTAACTACATTTGACTTTCAAAGTCTACTTTTCCTGTATTACTTATTGAAAAAATATATAAATTAATTGATGTAAAAAATTATATAAATTTATTTATTTATAAATATTCTTTATATACATAATATAAAATATATATTGGAAAATTCAAACATAAGTTTCAAAATTAATGATTCTTCTATTTCACCATGGCGAAAATTAATCGTGCCAGAGTAATTACTCAACGTATTTTGTTTTATTTTGTGGAACAGTATTTATTATAGCCAATGTTTTTTTCACAGATGACCAAGTTCGTTTACATGCTAGACGATCTGGAAAGGATTATAAAATGCAATGGTTGCAAGTTTATCATGGTTATTACTCTAAAATCAATCAGAAAGTCTGACTGTTAATCGTGCCTTTTAACCTCTGACTTTTAATATATATATATATATAAAAGCTTATATATATTTTTGTTTGATTTACGCGGAAGTAAATAAACTGACTGGATAATCTACATTTGCAATATTTATAAAAATATTGTATATATAAGTCAGGTACATATGCTTTTAATAT
>VBVR01002742.1:0-20929 GCA_011638315.1 Tetramorium parvispinum | reverse complement strand
CAATTAATATGTAATAACGAGTTTCTATTAAAACCCAATCCAAAATCTCTTGAACTTTGTTATAAATGTTCTCAAAAATTAACTGGTGAAAGAATGTTTAAAAATTCACATGCTTACATTATTTATAAAAGAGCTTACGTTTTAAATTTTATGCAATTCTTAACATTTCTGATTCTGTTTACAACCTCCTTAAATGACAAAGTTTCTAAAATATATTTTTAATAAAAACTTCAAAACTTTCAAAAAAACTTCCAATTAAAATATAAAATATCATTATCTAATCATACAAAAACATAATAAATGTTCTATTTTACTTGTAACATTTGTTGTATCGACATATCTTTAATCACCTGCTAGATAGTTCATCAATAATTGTGCAATGCTGACATTTACTGATGTGATGTACATACGTAGCTGAAACATGTTATAATTATTATTATACAAACACATTTTGTTTGTACTAATAAGTTATTGTACATATACTAAAAATATTTTTTTATAAGAATATTTATACAATGATGAATTTCTGTCTTGTAATACTGTCTTGTACTACTATCAATATTACGTTGAGACAAATATAAACACAAATGTTTTAATTCTGTTGCTAAATTAACATCATAGTCAACATAACAGTATAACAAACATCAATTAGTTTCAATTGCTGCAAATCAAATCAAATATATATATATATAAATAAACAACAACCATCTAAAAACATCCTTTAACATCATTTTACAGTAAGATTTTATCTTTAAGTTCTTCTTAATAACATTTTAACCTTTCAAACCTATTTTCCTAAATACTTAATACATAATGTTTTGTTACTTTAATGACATCTCAAATTTACTTGACACGTTGTATAATACATCATACATATAGATACATAAATTACATGAACATTGCAAATGTTTCACGTAAGATTTGCACATTTATATTTCTCATGCATTATTGTGTTAAATCAATAAGTTCTAATGATATATGTATTATATAACAGTTTACAATGTTGTAAATTTTTATAAATAATGTAATATGTACACGTATATTGCATTCACTTTTACGAAATTACATTTTTTCAAAGCAAATTAATTATAAATTGTAATATCAATATTATTAATTACGTTTATTGTTTTTATAATTATACTTATAAATCATTGCTATTCTTAGATTATGTACTAAATAACTAATATTAAGTAACTAACATTTCTAATTCTGCTTTTCTATTATTTCTACTTTTCATTTATCCATTTGTATTCTACACTCAACATTTTATTATCTAATTACAGATTAAATAAATAAAAACCAAATTTCGTATATTATCAATGCCTATCTACTTAAATGATTATACAATAAATAAGACCAATCTTCTATATTAGTTAACAGAGCAACACTGTACAATAAAAAAAAAACAACACAATTTCTTCAACAGAAATATATTTAATCTTACTTGCTTCAATGGTAGACACAAAGTAGTTAGCTAAACATTAAATGCAAAATATATATGTGAGTACCATAGAAAAAAAATGTTACTCTTTTATATATATAAAATCACATGAAGAAGAAAAAGTATTTAACATTTATTACAATATCTAGTAAAAGCGATTTTTAACATTAATAAAAAAATTTTTTTATAATGAATATATGTTTTATACATGTATTATGTTTTATAAACTTTTACATATATGCATTAAGATATACATTTCCTTTAAATATTTTTAACATTTTGCCACAATAATAATGTGTACAGAAAATTCATATTTCTCTCGTTATAATTTTTAAAGAAAAATCTTTGTCACATGGAAAATGACAAGTTTGACCAATTGTTGTCGATATAAAATCATTCTTTATAATAGAAACATGTCTTATGGGTTTCTTTAATTTTATTGAATATAATAAAGATTACGTTGTTTAAGTCATCTGGTAAAAAAATGTTCAATACATTGAAACTAGAAATTATTCCTTCTGCGGTACAACTGCTCGAATTTTGTCAGATATATTTAAAATGACATGATTGCCTTACTTTTCTGTATTATTGTCTACTATTATTTAATGAAAATATATTAAACATATAAGAGTTTAAAACTCTTGAATATTTTTGGCATTAATAAATTTATTTAAACTCACGTATATTAAAGTATCAAAAAATAATTAAGTTAAGGACATATGTAATTTGTTTATTACAACATATAGAGAGAATATTATCTAAAGAACTTTATAGATCTCAAAATACAATAAGTATATACCTATTTGATATTCTATTCACATAATTATAATTTAAATAAAATTTAAATACCGTGTTGCAAGTAATATCCTTTTACTTTTTATTAAAATTTAAATGCAAATAATTTACACATCTAAAATACTTCTAAAATATTTAAAAAATATTACTTATACTTAACAATAAAAAATTAATAATTAAAGAATTAAATGATAAGCTAAAAGTAATTCGTACTAAAAATTAAATGAGCTAAAATTAATTAGTACATACTATATAATTTAATAACATGTCTTAAAATCACATTCATAAGCCATAGTAAAGAGTAACTTGATGTTACTAAAATTTGACGGAACACGTTTGGTATCATATTTTCTAATCATTTAAAGACAATTTTTATTACTTATTGAAAGATAATTTTGTTATTTTTATTAGAAGTTATTAAAACATTATACTTTAAATTTTAATTAAAATATTTTTTACTGTAATTATCAACTTTAATTTTTTAAAAATTATTTGAGCGTATTAATATGATGGTGAATACTTTACCTTGTCGTTGCTAACATTTATTTTGCTTTATAATATATTTAAAAATGTTTTTAAAAACGGTGAGATTATATATGTGTATATATTTAATGAATTATATTTTAATAAATGCTCTAATGTATAAAATTATAGGAAACTTCCTCAAGCAAAATTAGACTAGTATATAAAAATCTCTTTAAATTATTTTTATTAAGGAACAATGTACCGCACTGTGCAAATAAATAAAATTTAGATAGCTCTTATATGCGCACATACGTGTCATATGACGATTTTTTCGAGAAACGTATTTCGGGACAATAATGTATATTTACAAAATTGAAAACAAAATGTTTCATTTAATCATGAAACTTTAAATCGCGATATTCTTTCTAATTTTTGTTCATATAATTGTAGCAATTAACTTATGTAGACATAATTTTGTAATCATGCAATAAAAAAATAATATTGGCATTTAGAGAAAGCAGAAAATGTAAAAATTCTAGGTTTTTCTAGATAAAATTAAGGGTAGGGTCTGGGGAGAATTCAAAATACACAGTTCTGATAGAAAAAGAAGTAAATTTTACCTGGTCTGTACTTGGACTTCTTGCCTTGTCTTCATTATCTCGTTTTAATTCGTCCTGCCGTTTGGGACTTCGTAAGACCCGTTGGTAAGGATCGCCACTTCCAAGATCACTGGTGTTCATTACAATTAAGGAGATCTTCTGTACGATGTCCACTATCACTAACCCCGACTCGTTTCCATAGGCCAATCTAAACATTAAAATATTCTATTGTATTCTCTCTGCTTATGATATGCAATGACATTTTTTAAATTTATAAAAAAGCGGTCAAGTTTAACTTCATTTTGCAGTGTTCAAAATCTTAAATTATTTTTTGATAAAATTGTAGTTATTGACGGATAGATTAAAGTTATATAAATATCAAAGTGATGTGCTTCACCATTTGGGAGAAAATAGCCAAAAAGAATTTAAAAATAGATAGATATGTGCCATGTATTCATTTTGAAATTTTTTTTAAATGATAAAAGCGCATTACTTTAATATTTATATATCTTTAACTATTAATTATTAATAACCATTAATAATTAATCATTTTTTTATAGTTAACGTATATGTATATTTATAGTATATGTATATTTATATTTATTTATATTTATAGTATATGTATATTTATAATTATTAATAACAATAATTTTATCAAAAAACGATTTAAGCTTTCGAATATCGCAAAATGGGACTAAAAACTTATGAAAGCTTGGCTGCTCTCTTTGTGCCTGATAATATACAATTCTCATATATGTTACAATGGCTAATAAAATTCTGTAAATTACACTTACAGGCCGTATGAGGAGTTTAAACTGAGGGACGTTATATTTTCAGGTAGTTCTCCAGGCGGTGCCGTTGTCAAACAAATCAGTGTCGCTTGAAAACCAGCTGTTCTTTTCTGCAGTCCCGTCTTGACTTTAAGCGGATGATTGAACTCTACAGTCTTCGTTTCCACGGTATTTCCAATTGCCGGAGATTCACGATCCGGTGAGTTGTCTCCTTCTTTTGCTGGATCCACTGTTAAGCATATTTCCAAAGTCTGCAATATTGGAGAATATTATTTTATTTTTTTCTTTTACGAGAAAAATGCATGAATGCAGCGTGAAGAGGACGCCTCTATTATGTAAATGAGATTTAACAAATAAAATAATTTATAATCTAGATTAAAAAAATACATCTCATTCTTTTTATTTTAAGTTAATTAAATAATAGCGAAAAAAGTAATGAGTTAATAAACAAGTAAATAACTTACCACAACTTCAGACATACTTTCAACCTTTTTAAATTTGAACAACACGACATGCTTGCCGCTTCCCGCAATAGCTAATTTCCGACTTTCAGGACAAAGGAAGATAAGTTGAATCGCTAACGGATCTTCCTCCGAATCTATACTACGCGTTTTAGTTTTTTCGAAAAGTTTTGCTGTCTTTAGTTTGTAAAGGACTTGTAATGTTCCCGCTGAAGCATCCCAAAACTTTATACTGCCATCGGCGTGTCTGCAAACAACATGTATATAGCTATAGAAATTTAACTTATTGATTATCGTCTAACTTGTGATAGACTGTAACATGTACGTGCAGAGTAACATGACTTTGCATATAATTATGCATGTATTTTAATGTGATGAATGATATCCTATAATTAAAAAAGTTAATTGCTTATTCATTGATATAAAGTTGTATCTATGATAATATTACCCAGTGAGGATAATCTCGTTATAACTGCTAGAACTCGAACTCCACTCGCCACCGGAAATAGGCCATTCTTTCTCGCTAAAGCCGGTTTTCTTCTGCGACTTGGATCCAACGGAATAAAATGCAGGTACTAGGTCCGAAGGGCAATCCGCGAAATATGCACAACATGTCACAGGAGATTCATGAATATCCATGGGATATGGATTCTCAAAACAAGGGAATCCAGTAGTTAACAAATCTATCACAACCAGGTCATTTTGTAGTAAAACAACAACAGCATAAGGATCTTGAAAATCTAAAAAAAGAGATAATAACTATGATTATTACTGCCAAATAATTGGCTATGTATATCGATTAATTTTTCATTATTTATATTACAGTCGGTAGAGATTACTTGTTATGAAGAAAAATTAATGTTTTATTAAAAAAAAAACACTAAAAAGCATGTTCTACTGTACCACTAGCCCATGGACTATCACACAGCGTTATAAAGTCTACAACATTATGTTCCATTTCGAGCACCGTAGTAGTTTTCCCATGTATCACTGTAATGCTGGGTGTTCTCCCAGTGGTGTCCTGTGCCAATCCACCAGAGAATATCACATATGCTTCTCTGAAAGTTTACATTTAGGTCGTATATTATTCAAGATTAACGGATAGTTATTACTTGAAACTATAAATTGTTAAATGAAGAATATTCCATGTCATTTTACCCCGATCTCGACAATTTCCACTCTACTTTCTGAATGGCTTTGCAACGTTCGGGTTCTCCATCTTTAGTAAATTTTGCTGTAGAAGAGACATTAGTGTAGAAATTTTATATATTACACGACCGAAATAATAAATAACTGAATCAATGAAGTCTCACCATGTGGAAATGATATACTCGGCTTTAATTGTCGAAGAGTCCAGGTCGAAAGTGAACCGTCCGAGTGACTGCACATAAATTGTTTACCTTCATGGTGCCATGTTATCGATGTTAATGAATCATCTGTTTGACATCTATAGTCAGCACTCTTGGTTTTTAAGTCCCACAGAACGATTTGTCCTGACGAAAATCCTATAAGCATCTGCAAGCAAAGCATCCACGCGTATAAGAGAAATGCACGTACCATTATTAAAACATATTTCCTTGAAACAAGACGTGGATATATATGTATGCATATATAGGTGACAAAATGTATCCTTTTACAATATGTCTCGATTTTGTTGTTACGACAATACATTTAGCATGTACATAGAAAGATCAGGTATAAAAAATGTAGTGAACAATGGTTTCTACAATATTTGTGCGAAGGGCACAGATAAAACTCAGAGATACGATGATTGCGCATGATGTTAATTATCGATTACTGAAGAAGAACGAATGAAATGGACGGAGGTTTTTGTAATTAAAGATAAATTAATTAAAAAGGCAAACCGTATGTTGTAAACATGTTATGTGATTGAAGAAAATTTATGCGCAAAATGTAACAATTATACAATTTTCACTTTGGCGTCAAATATAAAACTAATAAACTTTTCACTTGAATCACTTAAATTAATTTTTAAATTTCAAGCACTTCAATTTTTAGTATTAAAAATTGCAGTTTTACAACCTTTAATAGTATTTTCTTTAGTGTAATGCACTGTTTAAAAGTAAAGGTGTTTTGCTATGACACTTTTATAAACAAGAAAATATATAATTGACGGATATTCATTGAAATCAGATTTGCATATCTTGAGTAATTTGTTTATCTGTGTGATTTTAGAAAACATTCTTTTGTAAAAAAATAACGTTTTTTCGACGTAAACAAAATGATACACGTTTCCTTACATAGTTACAATCGAAAAAAACTAAACAGCATATAATATACGATATATTACATATATAATATCAAATTTAAACTATCAATATCAAAGACACAGAGAGTTGCAAACGCAACCCGAACACACAAACACTCATCACACACTCATGACTGCACAATTAGTAGATAAATAGAAGATATATTTGCACATAAGGTCCGTAATAGAAATTCCGTTGTCAGAAATTGAACCAACAGTGAACTCATAAAATGTGTAAAAAGATGAGTGATCATGACCGCGCGGTATGACTTTCATCGACTTTGCAAAACCGATCTAAATCCATTTTAGAATACCGAACAATATGGATTTTCTCCTTCTTTTTTTTCTCTTTCAATAAAATAGACGTTTTTGATTCTCCATCGTTTGTATTTCACAACAGTGACAGCATGCACGCATGCACACATACAACATGCAAGCACACACTGCACTTATTGGCTTGGATCTAGACAAATAATCCAAGTTTGTAAGAAAAAAAATATCGAATAAACGCTTCTTCTTTTTCACGCGTCACGATAGAATTGAATAATGTCAATCATGAAATTATGATAAGGATGGAATAATAATGCAAAAAAAACGTACTCAAAAAACGCGCGTACCTTGCTCAAATCTAAAGGATTATCACTCAAGTGTACTACAGCACCAGGGTGAGTCTTTCTAGATCTGAAAAATATATATATGTATATACACACACATGTATAAGAGAATCATTATTTTTGTGTTATTGTGAAACATATATAAAATTCGTGTGCGGTCTTTATAAAAACCGGTGTGTTTTATTGTAGTTTTATCATCATTGTGCTTCAACTTAGGTGTTACGTTATTTATAATGTGCCGATAATATTTATATATATATATTAATTGGCACTATGTTATATATTTTCATGAAACACGATAAGAAAATCGTGGTCGATTAGTTATTTATAAAGAATAAATAACAAAGCATTCCTAAATAGTTATAATGAATAGTTAAGGATTTCGTAGCGTATTAATGCCGACAAATCAAATATAGAGGTATTAATAGGCTTTGTCGATAGTAATGAATTTTCGGAAAGTAGAAGGAAGATCACAAGAGGATTCGCTTACATAAGTTATTTTAAGTGTCTCGCTATTGGGAATTATTCGTATCTAATTATTCATTAACATCTGAGGTACAGTCACGGTGTTCATGATTTATTTACAAATCAAATTGATATTCTGTGACGCAAGTCCTAGTTCAAATTGGGAAACACATTCATGTTGAAAATAAGAATAAATCAATACTATTTTGATACTGCCAGACAATTCTGAACTGATTTCCATGACTGATTATTGAATTGATGAGTTTTTTAATAATTTACATATATTGTAGATGTATCAAGTCCCAATGGTGGTACACTTATAATGAGCACCCTTATACCATCACTGCCACATTCACATCTATGTGTCTACAATCAGGCACAATAAAGAACTACAGGTCTTTGACGTCTGTTCCTTTCAGTGTTAACAAAATATAGATATATAGTACTAGTAGAGCCATTTATTGGAGATAATCTCCACACGAACGCGTTATTTGTTTACCGTAATTTAATTGACCCATACATTCACACATTTAGGACACAATCTTGAACGACACATCTGTTATAGAAATTAGTGGAAACGGGATCTGAAAATACATATACTTTTCACTCATCTTTTTTGAAAAATATTTTTAAGAGATTGCTCTCTTGAGACAGTAAGTGCTAATCTGTTATGTAAACGTCTTGTAAGGATTACACAAATAGCTAATATAGATATATATATATATCCCTTTTAATTTGAAACATTCTCTAAGCCACTATAACTTCTTACTTAATATTATAATGCAGATTTATTAAGGTAATAAATTTAAGGACGCACGGGAGATACATATTTTATGCCGATTAATCCAATAATAAAAAAACGAAGGGCAAGGAATTACAGTGACTTGAAAAACGTTTTTCGCATTAAAAGAAATATCCGCAAACACACTCGATATGTTTTCCGTGATACAAACTTAAAGTGTCAATACGTTAAAATTGTAAAATAAATCTTTTATTATACGTTATATTGCTATTTTTGCAGGAAGTCTTTCCGTTGCTTTCAGAAAATTTCATTAAAACAATGCCTAATTAATCAAGCGCTAAAAATTCAGAGGAAATTCACATTGTATTGCCCTTTGTACTGGAGATCCCATCGCTGAAATCAATCATGTTAAGTGGCAGTTCCCTTCGAGATACTTACCTTAATGCAACGAACGAAAATGTTAAACGTGTTTGTATGCTCGCAGTTAATAAAATTAGAAGTTATTGTACTAGAAGACTGGCATTAGAATTTATTATGCTTTGCATGCGTTTATCAGCGTATGATTGCGTTTGTTTCATACGTGCCGGCGTTCGTCGTATCAGCAGATAGCGCCGATATTGTATACGCGCTGCTTCGCTTATTAAGATTATCAAATATCTCAACAGCAAAGATATACTTACACTTCGATAGCCTTGTTCCAATTAATTACATATCCAGATAGAACGAATGTTTCAATGTTCAGTATGTGAATGTTTCCTCGATCGGTCCCGATGTACAACCATTTACTTTGTAGCGGTAAATGAATGCAAGTGATTCTGTCGAAAACAAACATTACACGTCCCAATTAATGCTGCCGAAAAGTTCAAGTAGTTTTAGCTTGCAAGTTCAGCGCTTGCAAAATGTGAAATCCCTCAAGTATATCACATTTCACTCGTACAGCATATAATTAAAAGCGTAGCTATTAAGGCCGTACTATACGCGAATCGTGTACGTGGCAAAAGACGAAGCTCAAAGCTTAAAACTAGGGAAAGTCATATTAGCCCGTTGCGCGCTAATGACTGACCTGTCTCTTTGAAACTTGAGGCTATGTACCACCTGCGGTATCTTCTGACGGAAGTTCCATAAATGCAAGGTGTCGTCCTCCGTGGCGGATACCAACGCTCCTTCGTTGATCAGGAACTGTAGTCGCAGCACAGCCGCACATTCCTCGTGTTTAACATGTGCATCCACACCCGGTCTACCCAAACTGTTTTTTTTTTTTCATGGCATCAGGTTACTTGAGAAAAATACAGATTCGTATTGATGGCGAGCGGACGGTCGCGATTATAAAATATCGCATCGTATCATAAAGTAATAATCACAATTCCGCACATTTATGCGATAACATATTTTTATATTCTTTCATCGTGCGGTTGGTTGGTAAAAGCCTGCATGTAAAATAGCAAAAACGCATAAAAGTCTGTGATGTCCATTTCGAGCAATGCAGATTACTTTTAATCTTGATTTAACTTACTTTTCATCTTTTTCCGATTCTTAGGTCTGCAAGAAGATAAAAAGTAAGATAAACCGAGATTAAAGCTAGTCTACTACATTGAAGTGCCCTTGAGACATTGTTAGAAAATTTTCGTCAATACCGAACTTCCGCATTTCGCGTCCGGAGGACGGTGAAGTCCTTGAAATAAAGCGAAGCCGTAAAGATTTTTACCTACATTGAAATTGATAACGCGGCCGGTACTCTTCCGTTTATAGTTCATCGCGATAGTTAGTAATGCCCATCGAAGTGCGATGAGCATCTGTTACTACACTTTGGCCACGATAGATCAATGAAATCACTGACGTGTAAAAACACACGGTCGAAGAGCCACGGACCGACAGAACCGTGTAATTAATCCGCTAAAATTGTACAAACCCCGTCGGGAGCCGAAATTTTTTATGGCAGTCACAAAAGCGGGTACCGGGGGTTTTTACTTCCGCCAGTACAAGCTTTTTTGCAATGAGAACAGAATTACGCGAGTGCATTTGCTGGCGATATTGTCGGTCGAGAGGAAATTTGACGGTCATTCGACGCGGTGACAAATGTATAAAAACGCATAAAAAGAAAATTAGGAAAAAGCGAGACAGAAAGAGAAAAAGAAGTGAAAATTGTATTACATTGTGTGACGGCATTAACGGATCGACCGAGTTCTCACGCGTCTTTTAAGTCGCTTTTATGCGCGAAGAAAGGGAGGGTTTAATTGCGGGATGCTACCCCGTATTAACGATAATGTCGAAGGATACATCCTGAGGGATCCTGATTTAGTGCCAATAGCTAGAAGCCTTTGAATTGGGTCGAATGCCAACGCTGTCGGCTGATGCGGGAAGCCGTGTCTGAATGTCTGCAACATAAAAGGCGTCCGTTTCATGCCATCTTTCCTGCTTTAGCCGCCTGGAAGAGACTATTCATCCCTCTGCAAGGGGTTGCGGAGATATATCAGGAGGGGAGGCGGGGACAGTATTGTTTCACCGGCTCCCATTGTTGTACCTCGTGGACAACCTGGCTACTGTTAATTCTATACCTTTGTTGCCTGTTAAATGTTAGCGATACGTATTGTTCGTCGCGGGTATTTAAAGTCGGCCTCATCGGGCATTATCCTCGATTTTCCATAGAAGAATTTTCCAAGAGCCACTCCCCCGGTCGTCATTAGTACACGGGCCGATATCGTTCCCCTCCTATTCTCGAACTTTCAAAGAAGTTTTCCCTTATGTTCAAAAAGTAGGTATACTTTTATGAGGGAAACTTACGTCACGTAAAGTAACGCGACATGCGACACTACGGGCCGTATATGCCGATATAGAACATCACGGCTTACATCGTTCTTCGCTCAAGAAACTTGGCTTAAAACTCCGCTTCGCTTCGCCTTTACCTCCCCGCAAAAGCGAGAGGGATGAGGTAATCTTATGAAATGGGAGATGCGCCTCGCCGCACGCTTTTCGCGGAGCTTGCGATCGTCCGGGTTTGCGGTGTACATCAACGTCGGTCTAAAAGGGGAAAAAGGGAGAGAAAAAGGACGATCTGAAAGACCTATGTCGCGCTCGACAGATCGGCGTGATTACATGAACGAGCCGGGGAAAAATCTTGTTCAGGATTAACCGCGGACGCGGAGGAGGAGGAGGAGGAGAAAGAGGTGGTGATGGTGGTGGTGGTGGTGGTAGTGAAGGTGGAGGTAGTGAGCACACACGAGCAACGTGCTTTCGAGGTCGATTTTGGTGCAGCGGGACTCCGCCAACCGCTTTTCGCTGCTGGTGAAAACTGCCCTCGTTCCATTTCACCGACCACCGTCGCCAGTGGGGATAGCGGGTTAAAATACGGCGATACGAAAGTTACGATCGCCCAGGAGGAACCACCTGCTCCCCCCTCTGCCGCCCTCGTCGCCGCCACCCCGCCGGGTTCTCCGATTTCGCCGATGTCCCCGAGGGAGGCTCGCCCACGCGCAATTTCCGCCGGGCCGGCTTGCCGGATCGCTGATGGCCCCCGTCGTCAGCAAGATGCCTCTCACGCGAAAAACTACCCGCGCGGAATAAGAGGATTGCGGGGGATTTGCCAAGTTACTCCAAATACGCCCGTTACTCGATCAAATAATCGCGGCTTAAGTCGTATAATTAATCACGTAATTTCGTTAACAATGTATACCATTTATTCCGCTCGGGATGCTTAATGATATCAAGGTTAATCGGCAAACGCTTTCCGAGACAGCATATCCAGAATTTTTTACACGTTTCGCTCGTACCTTTATCGCTCAATTGCGTGCGAATGAAATCAGGTCAGAAATCGCGTCGGTCAAACGGATGCAATCCTCGCGTTTATCACGGTGCAGCATCGATAGACCTCGAAAATATTAAATTTCTGATTTACAAACACTGAAAGTTGCTGGCCGCTCTCGTGTTTGCGAAGGAAAGTGTTGTTCTGCATGAGAACACTGACGCAAAACTATTGACCTAATTCTGAAAAGATACCTACGTCGCGTTTAACAGATTCAGCGATTCTTAATCTATCTGTTTGAAAAGTCACAGTTTTACATTCTGGGAAGAAATTTAAATCAAGTATGCAAAACAAGAGAGAGAGAGAAAATTTTCCCGTCGCGAATGTAATTTCGCGGCCGCAGAAATTAATCTGCTCACGCAGCGCGGCGGGCACGGATTATCGTCGGGCAGAAAGCGTTTCACTCGAACGTGTTATAGCGTGACGATTGCATTGTAATTTGCGGCGACAGGACGGCTCACCCAACGCCCTGCAAGCGCGACAATCCGAGCAAACACATGCACGCATGAGGTCGGACCCGCGTATTCTAAGCGGCGCGAATAAAAATTTTCCGCGCCGCAATATGGCAACACATACCAACACCTCTGAGAGTATACAAATTCGTCGCTTTATTTCCCTATCCGTTTTAACGAAAATGTGTAGGAGAGTATGTATTTGTACACAGAAAAAAAAAATGTTGAATTAAAAAAAAATTACTTGCTTCAATTAAACGTCGTCACGGGCTGCCAGAAACATCATTTAGTTAATTCAATATAATTTGTGATTAAATTTCAATACAACATATTTTCTTGAAAGAATAATACAGTTTTTGAATTAATGAGATATAATTGCACGATAATTCCATGCGAAGTAGATCTAATAAGAATTTTCAATGAAATAGTGTTATGTAATATTCATATAGGTTCCATGTACAATTAATGTAACAAGAATTTTAATTGTAACAATTTTATGCATTATTCAAATGAGAGTTGATTCAACAAGAATTTAAAATAAAGCAATGACAATGAATTTTGGAACACAGCTTCTGTTATTAAAAGTAAATATACAATTGACACAATGAAAATTTTCAAATATTCTATAATATAATGTTATTGAATTAACAAAATCAATTCCAACTATATCGATTTTATTGATTTAACATTTTTTTTTCCGTGTATATCATCGTGGACGTTCGTTCAGAATCAGCCTACTTTCAGAAAACCAAGTTGCGTGTGAGCGAATGATTTGTGCTGACTAAACTAATTGAAAATTAGATTAATGAAACTTTCTTCTTTTGATTTTCACCAGCCGAACGAAACGAGCGAGATAGGACTGTAATTATTCCATAAATTTAATTAAATTACGACAAGATACAAGTATAATTTTATTATAAATGCGGCGCGATAAAATAAATTTGTACGCGAAAATGACAATTTTTTGTCTTTACGTAACTCCGCAATTAATAGGCAATTAATTCCACCTCCTAATGATATGCTATCAGTACAGCTTCCCAACACGCACTCGTTTGTGGTATTATGTAAGGGATATGTTTATATCGTTCCCGAGATAACATTTAATTAACTGTTCCGCATTCGTTGCATCGTTGATACGGCTACGAAGAAAAGCCAGTCTGATTTTGTTAATCATGCAAACGAGGGAGCAATAAAACCGCGACGAATTCCTGGGAGACGAATTCCTCGTTCTCTTGAATATAAATTTCGTATTGGCACGTGAAATTTTTCTTTCAAAATATCGACGTTATTTCCTGAAATTCGGATCGCTGCTTCCTCGAGCGGCAATTTTTCACTCGGCCTTGAACGCATCCTCGATTACTCGCGTTGTCCTCAAGATGGAACGGCCCCAAGACGAAATTGATGCCTGGTCTGGTCCAAGAGTTACGACAATGCGCATATAGGTGATACAGCGAAATGATAGATGCGGCGAAATGTACGAGTAGTCCACAGCGTCGGCTCAATATCAAGGTTGCTATCAATTTTCCGCTAGTGAAAACTTTGACGCGCGTGCGTCGACTTCGCTCCGCTTTTTCCATTTCGCTATTTTTTTTTTCTACAACATGCAAAACGACGCGCGATAAAAGGCACACCGTTCCTCGAAAATCTCTGCAAACCGGTATACCGGAAGGACGCAGATAAATCATCCTCTAAACAGCATTATTTACATAAAGGAAGTAATTATTCATACGTCATATATCCATTGTCAAGAATAATGAAAAATATGCGGGGACGTGCAGAGTTTGGGTTCGCGGGAAACCGCCGAGAATTCCCTCCTCAAGATTGAATCTCGCCCAATTTCGACCGCACGAGATTCCCGATGAAGGGCTTTTCAGGGTGAAGCCGAACAAAGGGATACCGTCGATTATAATGGATCCTCCCCCGCGTGCGCGCGGTTCCATTCGACGTGGAAAAATTAAAATGTACACTGAGAGAAATATCTAGGGGCGCTATCCAGAATTCAGAATCGGTTTACCAAACGATATAATAAAAAATAATCGTGTAATAAGACATTTAGTCAATAATATCAAACTATCTGGTAAGCACGTTGTCTAATTAGTATTTATAGTAATGTTTAGATACGTTTACCAAACCGTCTAGTATAACGTACGAATTATTTGATGAACATTACGAATGAAGGAAAAGAAAGCGTCTACACTGGGAAATCTGTTTTGTTCTATGAGTTTGGTTAAAATATACCCAACAAAATTCAGTTACTGTAAATAAATATGTTATTTGCTTACATTATGTTAAATCACTTTGGTTTGAAGAACAAGACAGTTTTGTTCCCTATTCACCATTAACAATTCTGTTTTGTTCTCTAACTCAAAATGATTTAACAAAATATAAGTAAATAACGTATTTGTTCGTAGTAACTAAACAATTTTGTTGGGTATATTTTAACCGAACTTTTGGTTCATGGAACAGAACAGTTTTCCTAGTATAGCGAGAGACAATTGACTACCGCGTCATAACACGAGCACCACACATCTAGAGAAGATTACCAAACTGTCTAGATACCAATGACTAAATATCTCTGCATCGACTACTATGACGCGTTGAGGCGCCGTTATCAGAATATTGGATGTGTGAACCACACATATCGCATATAAGTTCACTACTTCTCACAAAACGAGTATGGTTTTAAGCTGCGTTCGGAAACCACCACTCGGGTACACCCCGGCATCATTTTGTTCTTGTTCAATTCTACGTAAGTAACAAAGACAGAACAATGCTCGTGTGCACCCGAGTGAAGTTTCCGAACGCAGCTTTAATCACCAAATAATTTCTCCCAGTGTACGGACTGCGTATCTGTGACGTGGTATCGCACACGTTTTGCATCGCGAGCTCGAATTTATTCATCTCTGCATTTTCTATTATACGACCAGCTAGCGCAGCTGCAGCGCCGGGGGCCATTATTTCCGCTTTGCTGACAGATTCAGATACGCGCGTGCTCAAATGAATATACGTCGCGACGTAATTTCTAATTTCTCGCAAGGTACTCGGCATACATATATATCTCTCTCTCTCTTTCTCTCTCTCTCTCTTTCCTCGGTGCAGCAACCACTATTTTTCTCTTTACTCTCGTCACGGCCGAGCTGCGTGCGCGAAATAATTTTGCCGCCCTCCACGCTCGCGTTCGCGATGCGAAAGATCACGGCGAGAACGTCGTGCGATAAACGATCGGGAAGAGTTATCTCTTAACAGGGAAAAAAATCTCGTGTTTCCCCGCAGATTTATACGTGCTTCGCTCATGCAACTTTTATCGCGGCGAATTCCAACGTGAGGGATCGCCGAGGGAGAAAAATTCAGGGGCCATTCTTTCACTCGAATGGCATCCACGTGCCCATGTCACATAATTGGCTAATTTAATATCAAATTGTCTAATTGGTAGTTCCGACGGAAGAACCCGAGGCATCGATTGCTGCGAACGGCTGCGGTCAATTGCAACGTGGTCAAACGGAACGCTCCCCTTTCATTCTGCCGCGAAAGAGAGCCGGAGTAGTAATGTAATTAAGATCGAGTCCTGTGTCGCGAGTCGCGGCGAGGTCGCCATTTATCAATGCGCCCGAGGCATCGGCAGGTAGTTCTGGGAGTGTTGCACAATGCGATTCCTTATTGGCGATATTGCCTATAGCTACGAGCCCACGAGAGAGCGAGTCGTCATAACTTGCGGCATATTGACAGATCTGTCACATACGTTTCCTATAAATTGCCTTTATTGGAAGTACAAATGATACTTCCCCGCATTTTATTAGCCGCGTGTTGGTTCGCTTACGAAAAATTAAACAATAAATTAAAATGGCAGGGACGATAAGCCGCGATTCGCGCGTGGTAGACGCGTATACGACGCCGCGTATAGGCCTCGCGTTTCTGTAACGTGTCGAAAATGAGATACGACAAGAAACGCGAAAGATAAGATAAAGTGCGACGCTTGCGGACACGTACGGACGATTTTTCAACTTCCACCTGCTTCTTACATCATTCTTCCGATGCTTTCCGAGCACCAAGTGCAACGGGGAATTACGTATGACCTCCGACAGGAATTTCTTTTCAGAGAGAGCGAGAGAGAGAGAGAGAAAACGCGACGCCTCTCAACTTTATAATCTATTACGTCGTCCGCGTAAAATTCTGCGGCGCAAAGTGAAGCTTTTCTCTTCTCTTAAGACCGGCGATCGATATTCATTAGGATAGCTTTTAAATGTATTAACGTTGCGCCGAAATTTTCGCGATATATTCGTGGGATGTGTGCAAACGTCAGGTGAAGCGATAAACCGCCGGGCGCACGAGATGAAACATCAGCAATTATGCAGCGCGTGCAGCGTATCGTCGTTTCCGAGAAGGCCCGGAACACGGTAGTTTTGTCAGTGGAATAATACATAGCTGCGCCTAAGTGCGCGCGTTATCGTTGATGCATAAATGAGGAAGCGAATGCGAGATAAACGCTCGATTTCAGGCTGCACATATTTTATCCTCCTCCCGCAAAAAAAAGGCTGCATCTAATCGACCGTCCGCATCCGAGAGAATTCGCGTGTGTTCTCGCTGCGTCAGCTCGACGTCCCCGGTCGCGGAAAGCATCGGATGGAAATTGCACATCGAATCGGCGCGCGCCGAAGAAAACCGGTATCTCGAATGTCGTCGTCTCGGAGAGAATTAAAATAATAGCAATGACTGTACGGTCGCCTACGCACATCGAGCGATGATTTCAGCGGAGACAAATGTGCATGCACGTCGAATCGGCCGCGCATTGCGTCGTCAGCGTCGGGTCTTGCATCTGAGAGACTCCGTCGTGAAAATCGCACGCGTGACCTCGTTTAACGTGGCACGCGTTGACGACTTTTCGACGAGGTCGCGCCTCGAGGGGCGCGCAAATGCGAGAGGCACACGCGTGGAAAGGTGTCGCCTGAATTGATCATCGCGACGAGGAGAAGACGCGACGGGGTGGGCAAGGGGGGGGATCTCCCGTGATACGTCTCGGCGAGAGCGATCGAATTAAAATTGCAATGCTCGGCGAGATCGCGAAGGCCGAGAAACGAATTGGGATCGATCGGCCAGGAGGCGTGTAACAAAAATACGCGCGGCATATAAATGTAGGAAACGTCTCCCCTAATCGCCCGCGTTTCGTGTTCTCTCTCGCGCATTCCCCCTCGTATCTGCCCCGTATCGTTATCTGTTCCTCGACCGCGTGGAACGGATATATTCGCACGAATCGTGTACACCGCGGTGCGCGATAGTCGATATCAACATCGCCGACAGTTACGGACGACCCGCTCGAGTAAATAGACGAGACAGTTTTGGTGCACGAAAGCCGGACGGAGAGCCGAGAGATACCTCGTGTGACTCGTGCAGCGAGTATCGACAGCCATGTTTACTCTCTTCGGCTTATGTACTCCGAAGCTCCGACAACTTCGACTTCTCGACGAGCGCGACGAGGTTGCCTTGTAGGGCTCATGTTCGCGTGTCTCGTGAGTGAACCAATCTTGAAGCGCACGATTTCGAAATTATTTAACGTATAAACTCGAAGAG
Organism: Tetramorium parvispinum; assembly: GCA_011638315.1. Classification (NCBI taxonomy): domain Eukaryota; kingdom Metazoa; phylum Arthropoda; class Insecta; order Hymenoptera; family Formicidae; genus Tetramorium; species Tetramorium parvispinum. The sequence goes on along the minus strand of VBVR01002742.1, from coordinate 2,471 downwards.
CGCGTGACACGAGTCGCCTAGAAAATTCCTTTCTAAGCGAGAACCTTTCTAAATAAGAATAGAAAATTATAAAATTCAGGAAGAAACGATGTCTCTTTTTTTTATAACAGAGGGAAAACCTAGGCCCTCTCGGCCTCGGGAGGGGGGACAGATCATCTCTTCAGTCTTTTTTTCAGAGGACACACTTGCGAAAACGAAGCGCTCGAGCGTTAGTATAAATAGCGCGATGCAATTGATATGAATTTATTCAGCGATATGAATTCTAAAGAGTTCGAGATTATGTAAGCTTTCGATATTGACACGGCGCGTTTACCGCGGCTGCGGTTGTTTACACAGACCAAAGAGCGGAAAGCTCAAACCGGGCCCGGGGGTGGTCTCGAGGAAGAAAACTTTTACCGAACGATCGTGCGGACGCCACACTCAAGATAAGTGGCGACCGGAACGCGAGCCGATAAAATCTTTCTAATTATTGAATCCAATTTGGATCTCGACGTTGGTTTCTTTTTCCTCTACCTCGTCTTCTTCTCCTGGGCCGTTACATAATTTAACGAACGGCTTTTCCGCGCGTAAGTCTGATTAAAGCCGACGCTATCTACTCGCTCGCCAGTGGCGTTTACTTTCTCTCATGACTGACCCCATAAAATTTCTAATTGCGCGACTTGCGTCGTTCAGTCAATCGTTAGGCGCCGCGGGGAAGAGGGGGGAGAGGATTCACGGTGGATCCCTCATTCCGCGCGATATCTCGAAATTAACGGCAGTCCGCACGTCTCGCCGGGTCTCTCCGAACGTCTTTCTATACAGATCTGCAAAAAAAAGTCTGCGAGAAATGCGCCGGGAACGGCGTGTTATCGACAAGTCCACTTTAATTAGGACGAACGAGGGATGAAGACAGAGAGGTGGGAGGTGAGGAGAGCAGAAGAAGAGAGGGCGAACTCGCCGTGCTCGGTACTGACCTTCTTAACTTGAAAGTGCTCCGTTCTCAGATTCTCGACGATCTCCTGGTCGGGCTTGGTGGGCTGCGGCACCGACGACCGGAACCCGTCGAGTACACCCTTGATCGTGAACTTCTTCATCGCGTTTGTCAAATGGGGTCGGCCACTCGGGGGGAATCACATGTGCAACCGCGCCGTCCCGGCTCCCGTCTACGAAATCACGGCCGGGGGATTCGAAGATCGGTCGTCGTGCTCCTCTCTCTCTCTCGGCTCGGGCTCATTCGCGGAAATCCAATGACATGTTCGCTCCCTTTCGGCGCGATCGACTTTTTGACGTTGAAACACCGCCGCTGCTGTTGCTGCTGCTGCTGTCGTCGCCGCCGCCGCGTGAGCCTTTCTACATTTTGACAGTACGTGTCAGCGAATGTGTCAGCGGAGCGGAGCCGAGCCGTGCCGCGTCGCGTTGTGCTGTGCCACGAACGGGACGGGACGGCGCTCGCGTAAGTGTATCGTCCGCTCTCGCGTCACGCAGGTCACTAGGCTGTCGGGCTCCGGACTACAGGTAGAATTCGCTCGGACACGGGGAGGCGGACGACGGGGCGTCGGACCGGTGCCTCACGGTGCCCCGACGCTTTTACGCCGTACGCGGAACGCCGAGCGCGGCCGAGACGTGGCGAGGCTTGTTTTCGTAGTTGACAGCAATGCGGTGCTGTTTAATCGCGCCAGGATCAATAACTGGCAACAGGCTCATGTGGAGTTTCGCACGGCCGCGAGCGACGTGCTGCGCGAGCGCGATACGCTCCGCGGCTGGCCGCGCAATTGCGAGCGGGCTGCGTCCGCGATTGGCCAGATTGGCGCGGTGACGCGCGCTGCGTCCAGGGATCGCGGGCGCGATGACGGTAATGCAGGTGGCTCAGGCTGGCTTCACATGGGGCGTAACTTGCGTAAGCGTAACTCGCGCCGACCAATCGCAACATTTTATTTGAATATCCGCGGACGCTACGGATAATATGATTGGTTGGCGCGAGTTACGTTTACGCAAGTTACGCCCCATGTGAAACCAGCCTTATGCCAATCTCTCCCTTCTAGCACAGATTAAGGGTCAATCCAGACAAACTTGCATAACGCATAAACATATGCATAAGAAAACTGATTGGTTCATAAACTTGTGCATAAGGAAAATAGACCAATCCATTCTCTTATGCATATGCTTATGCACTTATGCATAAGAGAATGGATTGGTCTATTTTCCTTATGCACAAGTTTATGAACCAATCAGTTTTCTTATGCATATGTTTATGCGTTATGCAAGTTTGTGTGGATATAGCTTAATAGACAGATCGCCAATGATCCCCCAAAAGACGAGACCAGTATTTCCGTACTTTCATTACCAACAAACTTTGCCCCTAGGTTTGAGTCCGGACTAAATCACATTATATTTGCTCCTCGTGCGAGTCCTGACTAAATATACCCGATTTTTGTGGTACCACAGATTAATAGAAATAGATAAAATCGGGTATATTTAGTCCGGACTCGCAT
>VBVR01002741.1:0-20936 GCA_011638315.1 Tetramorium parvispinum | reverse complement strand
CTTTTATATATATATATATATATAAAACATATATAAATATGTATATATATCTCCATAATATAACTATAAAAAAAGAGAATTTTAAAGGGAAGAAATATTTTTTATTATATCATTTTTGCTTCGCTACTTTTTATTTCAGAAATTTTTTTCAAAATTCAATTATTTCCGATGTTCACAGAATATTTATTTACTAGATCGTGCATTTGAGTGCTACACCTGTTTCGTGAAGTTTCCCCCGAAGGATAGAAACGAGGCCGGAAGGGACAGGGGTCATGAGATTTGAAGAGTCTCGAATTAAAATGCACGACATACCTTCCAACGTAGCACAGGATCTTTTCCTGCGTGGGTCGTTATCAGAAGCTTGTCTGGAATCGCATTCGAGTTAGAGAGAATTCACGAGTCGGATCTGAGAAAAGTCTCCGGTTTATCCCAGTGTTTCGACTTAATTGAGGCTACTGGGGTTGACTGCGTTAAATCTAGGACGTGTACAAAGAGAAAGATAATGTAATTCTAGGTTAAAAAAACTCCAAAACTGTTCTGGGTGAATCTTGCAAAGTTAGAATCTCGTTTTCGGAATTTTAATGCAATTGCTGAGATTTCGTAATTTCCGGCTTATCTCCGTAAAATTTCAGAGCTTCTAATATACCTACTAACATCTTCGGGAAGTGAAAAGAAAAATGATAAAAAGTTATTGCTACAGTAATTCTGTTTTAGTGAATACGTTAAATTTAGCACATTTTATCGTTTTGATAATCGTCATCGCGTGTCAGAGGAATAAATTCAAGTCACTTGCTAGGCAAACAGTAATCGTTTTGACATCAATGTGCGAGACGGAAATGAACTGACAAGGTAAATCCTCAGTAACAGTAAACTTCGTGAGAAATTTGTGTCGTTTATTTTGACATTATCGCCGCGCAATTCTACTATTTCGCCATACCATTCACATACAGCTATTAAAATCTAAATGACAAACCGTGATAATAGGAAGCGTTCTGAAAGCCTTGAAATGCTTCTCACTGCGAACGAAAGCATCGCGTGCGCGAGGCTGTCATCAGCCGCCCTTTTTTACACGCCCGACTTTACCGGCTTACTAGCCATTTCCGATGATTAATGTCGGCCGCGACAGCCCACGCTATCATCTATTATTAGCCGCGAGATTTACGCGGATCGATTATGATAGTGAATACTATATAGGGTGTTCGTCCCTTCCCCTCTTCCCCACTAGTTCGATGACAAGATTGATTAATTTGAAATCGATTTCTCCATATCTGAAACTTTAAGTTAAAAGTTAAGTCTGGTTTTATATAATTCTTAAATAGAAAATGAGAAAAACTCCTTGAAAACTAATCCTCCGTCAAGCACAATCACAAATAAGAAAAATTGTCTTTCATTAAAAAATCCAAAAGTTGATATTATAGTTTATTACGTTTAATATTTTGAATTAAATTCTTTCAATATATCTATTACTGAGATGTATTAAAATTAAAGCCGACGCTCGTAAAGCACCCTATATAAAAGAATGAGCATCCTAAAAAGATTTTAATAACGGTCCTACTCGTCGGAATGTCCATTAAATTGGATTTAAAATGCGCACTCGACGATAGATTTATCTTCTTCGCGCGTGTCGACCCTAAATGTGCAATTAATCTCAATCCTCATTGATGATAATAATTGAATAAAATTTGCGGCCGGCTCTCGTTCTAATCATCATATCGACCTTTCGTGCATCGTGACCTTTACATAACATTCGCTTTGTGTTAAAAAGTGCAATTTCTGCGAATCGCGATGAAAGCATTCTTACCATTAAATATATTTCTCTTACAAAGAAATAACTTTTTAAAATATTTATATTAAAAATTACATATATGTGTAAATAGGAAAAATTAATACATTGTTAATACAATTTCTTTTGCCTCTACCTAAAATTTATTCTCGTTTTATACTAAAAAAGTTATTGCATTTATGGTGTGTCAATATGGTGAAATTTGCTTCTTTCTCTGCATATGTAAAAAAAGTAATCAATTTTCACGTTCATAAATATTCTATGCTATTTTACTTCATATCGTCTATGTCGAAATTGAGATGCAATTTCTGGCAATTGCACAACAAGTGATTAAATCGCGACATGACGCGAAGGAGAGCGCAATCAGACCATGTTTGACGAAAATTCGAAACTATGTGTGTTGGAAATTGTGGCACATCAGTATTCTGAGGACAAAGTTTTGCGTTGTCGTATCTCGCGAACACGTTGCAACCAATTCTCGACCAGCCGGGTACCGCTATTAATAATCTTTCGCGCTTAGGTAATACTCGCATGAAAATTACGCAGCGTGTCACACACACTCACGCAACACAACCATTCTGTGGCACAGAAAGAAAAGCGTGCAAAATCACTAATTGAAATGAGTGCGAGCTACTGAGTCAATGAAAATTTCTTAGATATAAACGGGTGACTTCGGTTCGAGAAAACCGAAGATCTTGACGAATCAACTTGAATTTAACTTCTGTTACTTCGAATAGATTTTAGTAATAATTACACATTTATAAATGTATAACTACTTAATCTATTTAGTTTAATATATCTTTATTAAATATATTATTTTGCTCGATATTTACGTACAAAATTTGCTTTAAATTGAAATGTTATAAAAATATTATAATTAATAAAAATCATCATTTGTGATAAATGTGAAATAAATTCTTATGATTATGAATGTTTTGTTATTCAGTGTCCTTTCTCATTAATTTATCATTTCAATGTTCAAAAAGATACCAAATATATACAATACTAAAATATCAAACAAATATTTATACAGCTAAGATCGTTTTATCATTCATTTTCACTTCCTTCCGTCTCTTTTCATATCAGTGGTTATACCAGTCATGAGAATCGTCCTACCAGGTATTCGTGAGATAGAAGCCGCTCGACCGAACGATATTTCCATAGAAGATAACGCCAGCTCATTCAAATTTCAAATTTTCCAAATGACGTCGCCGTTGGCGGTGCAACACAATACTTCATCGTGGACAAAGCCGCAGAACGAACCGATACACCCGTTGTTGACGAAAGCAACGAGCAGATAGCAGATATATGTATATCATGAATATTCAGCTGTACATACATTGCGCTATTGAGGACACATTGAGGTTAATACAGAGTTGCACTTTCGCGATTTTTGCCATTAGGAGTTTACACTAACTCTCCATGAGAATTATTAGCTAGATGGTTTCTCCGTTTTCACATGTGTTTTTAATTCGTTTTATCTTTCTAGTCGTATTTATAGAAAATATTTTTTACATATTATTACTTTAGTATTTCTTTCATTTCTGGTGAAAGAAAAGAAAGTTTTCTTTCATCAGAATTGAAAGAAATACTAAAGTAAACCTTATCAAATTTCGCTACGTGTACATAATATAGATTTAAAGGAAAATAAAATAATGAAAACGTAGTTAAACGTAGATTATAGTTTTATTAGATAAAAATATATACTTTGCAACGAATAAAATCAATTTTCTGATAAAACTGAGAAAAATAAATAAATGTAATTTCCATAAGACAACATTAGGATATTCTTCCGGATTGTTTCGTCAAGGTATTTGCCTTCGGGCTAAGCGACTACTGTCATTTTCGAAAAGTTATAGCATGCTTGGCACGATCGTGTCGACGCTTCCTACTTAATCGAAAGTCTTTTCGTCCCGGCAGAATTGGCAAAGCCGAGTTTCTCTGCGAGTGCGGAAATTGCGGGAATCGCAATAAAGCTTCTTGCCGAAGTTCGTTTCGACTGTAACGTGTTTGGGACTATTGCAATTAGACGTCGGCAAAATCTTAATTGCGTCTGGAGTTTGCGAGTAAAGTTTAATATATTAGCCTAAAGTCTATCAGAATACATTGCCAATTTAATGTAACTCTCTCACATATTGGAAGTAATGCACTTTAAAAAAAATAAAAGTGTTGAGAAATAAAATATCACAAATCGTTATAATGAATCTGCAGAAAAACATGTTTTAAATAATTAATTAAATTATTATAAAAATATAAAATTAATTAAATAATTAAATAATAAAATTGTTTTTAATAGGTAATACTGGTTTATAAAAGTAAATTCTTTCTCTTTTTTAAGAATTTCCAATAATATACTCAATGACAATGAATAAATATGAGAAATTTTATTTAACTAGCTGTATAATAAATATGCGAAAGATATTATTTTTTTACAGAAGATAGTGCTTTTGTACTTCCATAACGTTATTAATTCAGACTTAGAATTGAATGACATATTGCAGCTACGGACACTTTGATCGCTCACGTAAACTGTCACGTGAAAAAAATAGCGGTTAGGTTCCATTATAAGTTTTGTGATATGTATCAAAAAAGCGTCATTGATAAATCACTCGAGATTTATGAACCAACGTCGCAATAAACGCTTACGCAATGGCGAACGCGAGAATTTCAAATCGCGTCACAAACAGTTTTGAATCAAAACATACAAGACATCATTCTGGCCACATATTTTACGTTGCATAAAGGATCAATATTTTCATAGAACTATAGAATCCGGAAATAATAATTTACTTTTCTACAAGAGTTTATAGTCTCAACATAAAATGAATCTTAAATTTACCTTAAAGTAGAGAAAATAAAATGACTCACTTAAATTATTCAGTTTAAATTTGAATAATTAGGTTAAATTACCAAATTCCATCAAAACTGTATACATAAAATAATTTCATTGCCATGCTGATGTCTCATATAAACGCTATGTAAAGAACATAATTTTTTATGAGGTGCATAGTGCGAGTATGCACGATATCGACCCACCAAATTTTTCTGGCAGTAATAAGTTTTTCGGAGAACCAAAAAAAGCTCGATATGCTCTATTGTAAAACCTAGTAAAAATCCAATAATTGCTGTAATAATAATCGCGAATAAGAATCCACTTCACGTGGAATGCCGCAATTTCAAACATCGTCGTTTTCCGATTGAAGTATATTTCGATGTAATTGAAAAGTTCATACTATTAACTCTCCAACGATAATTGATCGCATACGCGTTTATTGCGAGATTGGTTTCCAGCACAACAAACGCAACTTCGAAAGCCTGCTCCGATTTCGCATTTATTTCTGTATTTCTTCATATACATACTTATCGTAATTAATTTATTTTGTTAGTGAGAGAACGATATTGTATGTCCGTGTTTGCGTTCGGAACATATAATTTTCTGTTTCATTGGTCGTCCCTTTATATTTGCTCAAATTAAATGTAAACTAGAGATATAAAATGATGTAGAAGTTGAAAGAGAATATTTATAATACTTTTACACTCTACATAACTCTTTCTCTTTTCCTTTGTAATATAAAAATAAATTTTACAGTTACTTATTCATATTATAATTATCCTATTTTAATATCTTGTCTCTCTTTTTCTTTTCTTCTGCAATTACATAAAATATATTTTGTGTTGTATACCGATTTCTCTTTTTAGTTCACACAAAAGTGAACTGCTTTTCTTTTTATTATAATACTAGTACTTATATTGTTTCATATTCAATTTATAATATATATTTTTTACATTTTTTTACTAAGAGTTCTTCAAGTTTGATTTATAATTTTGCATTTTGAATTTAAGAAAGAAATTATAACTGGATATGAGAAAAGAATAAATAGAAGTATTATATATTTCAAGCAGAGGAAGTGAGAACGCTACATCGTTCGATATACCGCAATGACGGATGTCTATGCCTATGCACGTCGGACACATATTTCGTGATATCGATAGTGATGAGATAAAAGTTTGAAAGAAATCGCGAGAAAAGTCAGAACGGATGAACCTTGCACTTTGCAAGCAAGAAATGTGCCGTAAAACGAACGTCAATTCGGTCAGATCTTGATTGCTACGATATATTCGCTCGCTTACCGTTAGAAGAAACACGATAGTTCGCTGCACTAGGTCAAATATTTTTGCCGTACCGTCTCGAACGTATATTATACTCGACGATATATATTTCAAAAGATAATCGACTCGATAATTATAGAAGATCTGCTCTCTATTAGATTGATTACAAAAAATAATCTAGATTTTTATTTTGATCATTTTAACTTAGTTTATGCAGTCCGGTTAAATTTATACATCAAATCTAAAGTTAATGCAAAGATAACAGTGTGTGTGTGTATATATATATATATATATATATATATACACTTTCGTGTGCATATGCATTTTGTTGAAAATACATGGCAACCGATAAAAAAAAGGAATAAAAATAAATCGCCATTGATCGCGCAAGTCTAACAGTTATTAGAGCGTAAGTCAACATTCTATATCCCGGATGCGATAAAAACTATTTCCTGTACATTATAATAATTATAATTTTCTTTTATATTTGAAATTAAATAAAAATATAAACCACAAAGATAATTTTGTACGTATGTTTTGATATGTATGTCAGATTTAATTAACCAATTCTAATAACTAAAACTCAAATTAAAACTTAAACAATTTTTAGAATAATTTAATTGTTTCATTATTTAAATATTATTTTCTTAAAAAATATTCTATACTCGAGTATTTTCTTTTCAAAACGTAAAAATTTCAAATATTTAAATAAAAAAAAATTAATTTAAAATAGACCATAAAGCACTATCAATATTATTCTTGAATGTCGTATATCCTGTGCAGATATTACGAGATAAGAGAATCACACGAAAGAAACGATAAAACGATACACGTCGTAACGATACTTCCTCTACCACTAAGGAGGAACAGTATTTCTCTAGGGAAGCGAAATTGGATCCAGCGTTAACCTCAATGGAAGACTTTCCGAGCTTTTTTGAGGCAACGACAGGGTTGAAGATAATACGGAGGAACTTGAAGTTATTCAGATACTCGTATACAAGCTCGAGATATATAATTCCATTACGGACAAGATGCTTCGAGACGTTTCCCTCGAGATTCTTCAAAGAATCGGAATCAATGAGAAGCTGTATTATTCGTTACGAGAAAGCTATCCCCCCGTCTTGCAATATAACACAATCGCTCAAACCAATTATAGAATTATTACGGCGAGAATGGTACAAGTTCATAATTTGCTTCCAAGTACTCTTTGAATATGAAGTTGTACTTTAAAGAGATCATAGAAATTATAAATTCATTATAATTTCCGTTTTTGCTTTCAAATGCTATTTGTTTAAATTCAGAATAAACAGTTCGATCAATATTTAAAAAAATATATAATGTATCTTCAATCAATCTAATTAGAAGAAAAATATGTAATTTAATATATTTTAACAATTAAAAAAATTTTTAATATTTTATAAAGTTACAAGTTTTCAATATCTCAATACAAATAATTTTAAAACAATTTATGATACTATTAAAATTGAAGATGCTAGTATATTTTGAAAAACATCAAGAAGAATATACGATAATGCTTTCATATGTACATATATAGTATGTATAATGTACGATATGTATATGATAATATATCTATATATGTATAATACATAAAAGTGTGTATATATAAACAGTGTGCCGCTTTTTTCCCTTCCAAGTTCATATACCTTTGAAAAAATATTGCAGCTTTGATAGAAAAAGAATATTTGGTAGTATTTTGATATACGAACAATACTATTCAATTTTTCGCTTGTCGACTATCTCAAAATAGAAAACACAGTGAGACGTGAGTAAAGAGTGCATCGTGATCTATCAATACTCATTTTTATCAAGTCGGGTTATTTGTTTATATCTGTTCTATATTTTCCGATGCTTTCAGAAAATCGATCGAAACCGTCTGATCAAATTTCGCGTCGTGCAATAATTTTTTCATATAGCATACGACATAATGTACGTGTTAGGTTATTATAACAAAAAAATGCAAACAAGATTGAATATTCTATGTATGTTATAGCATGTTCGACTTCGCAGAATGACATCGGCGCCCGCCGTTATTACACTAAATATCTAATTAACCCTCTGATGTGCTTTATGAACTTCGTACATTGTAACATCAAAGTGAATAACTAGTAGGCGGATTATAATTGTCATTAAAAAACTTAATCGATTTTCTCCTAGTACAATAAATCAGCCTAGTAATTCTAATATTTATACCTCAGTAACAAATTGTGAAATTGGAAAATCCTGTTACAGTTCATTTCAAATAAATTGAGGAAAAATTATTAAATAAATTCCCCATTCTAAATTTTAATTTGTTAAAATTATTAACGTTTCTATTCTGAAGTAAAACTAACTACCATTGTTAAGTTACATCCTCATAGGAATTAAAGTATCGCTGCAAAAATCTTAAAGTATCTCTAATAATTCCGGAAAAAGATGGGCAATCAGATAAAATCGTCAATTGATTCCCAGTATTGTTTATGGGAATCATTGCATATCCTTCCAGTCGTAGAGGAATGGCAACAATTCCGAAGCAATCTCCAACATTGTGGACCATCTCCCCAGGCACATAAAGCAACTCAATCTTCGATTTTTCCGCACCGCCTGACGACAATCCGCGAAGCGCCAGTCAATTCGTCGTCGACTACGGGACACAGGTGCGCGCAATGAACCCGAAATTACGGTACGGCGACGACAGCTATCGTTTCGTCGTCGTATTCTTCTTTGCCCCTCGTATCGAATTCCGTCTCACGGCTGGTGGAATTCGCCAACTTTAACGAGGCAACTTGGAAAGTGCTACGAGCGCAAAGCGGAGCTGTCTCTCTCTCTCTCTCTCTCTCTCTCTCTTTCTCTCTCTATTGGATTTCAGTTATCGAGCGTTTCGTGCGGCTTCCTCCACCCAGCTTTTACGAGTAAAACGTAACCTCAGATCGTGCGTTCAAAATACTCTCTCTCGGGACGCGTATTGCCAGCCATAAAATTCACCCCCTCCCCCTCCACCCCACCGTAGGAATTCAATTTCTCAATTGAAAGCGGATTTTTATCATTCGTCCACTAGATCGTTTATCTGGAACGCGCCGCAATTGAAAAAATGCGCTATGCATCTGCATTCATCGCGTAATTCTATATCTGAGCAACGCAGACAAAGATGTAAATTTTTAAATTTATTTGAGAGACTTATGTTCGGCAGAAGTTCTGGAAAGTTCACAAGACGTTGTCACGTGCAGTCGTGAATTAATCCTATTGTAAGAATACATAATAAAATGAAGAGGCAGCGTGAATATTACTTTTGCGTACTCTTTACCGAAGCAAAACAAAGCGAAATGAAGTGCTTTTATCGGATAACGCTTTTACGCGAACGCAAAGTGCTATTATTAATTAGAGGAAGCCCAAGGAAGACCATCCAAAGCCATCAGCGCGCCTCCTTTTTATCATGTTGGCCTATTCTCGACTTTTAAAGGAAATTAATCGACGAGACGGAGAAGTTCAAGAAAGTCGACTTTTAACGACTGTCTTCGTTAATAATCCCCACGAAGAGTGCCCTTAAGCGGACTTTAATCCCTCTATATAGCTATCACGCCGCGTCATGTCTTATGAACCGAAAGACAAGACAAAGATGACTCTTGGGTACCGCTTATCTACGTAAAAAAAATCTTATTCGATATTAGCACGGGGAATCAAATTTAAAAATTATATCTCGTCTCGTATCTTTTCTCACGTATTTCTCCATTAATCCCGAGAGTCGTAAAAAGGGTAGAGATATCGCATCATTTCAAAATATCTCTCTCTCTCTCTCTCTCTCTCACTATTTTCAGAAGGATCATTTAGGCGCAAAAATATTTTTCTTCCAAAGAAAAATGCTGACTCCGTATATCGAAATCCGATATGTGTACAAAAGGTAACGCATATACCTTTATTTTTCCAGTTTTCATCTTCTGAAAATATTTTAACATATTTCCGCAAAGATAGAATTCCAGTTTCGAATTGACATAAATGGAGAAAATGTATATACCGTCACTTTCAAATTCCTTTCATCCGTAGGAAAAAAAAAACAGTGCCACAGCAATAGACGGTCTAATATTTACCTTCGACATCTTCAAACGTTATATGATATTTAGCTAGAAATTATTATGTATGACGTATAATCGTATGCTAATAATGGCAGACTGTTATCTAATGAAATATAGCCCTTGTTAGGAACGCACATTAATGCGCATAGATAATAATTAGCTAGTACTAAATTATCACTTTGGATCAATTAGCATATATAAATGATCGATATTTACTGTATGTACAAATGAAACGCGTGCACGAAAGAAGAATAAATTACAAACAAAGGCAAAGCATTTGCAAATAATCGAACACAATTATGAAACGAAAGCAACAGATATACATATACTTATATACACACATATATATATATATATATACATGTAGAAAGTGTAAATCTTTACACTGTAGAGAAATTTAAGATTCCCTATAAGTCGAATACTCTTCAAAAATTTGTAATTTTGCATTAATAAGAATAGATTTAAATTTTATTTAAATTTAATCGCTCGAATAATTCTTTCACGTATACCAAGCTGTTCTAGGGAACTTCCGACAAGCATTAATTGATTTAAATCTGCGAATTCGATTCGAGCTGTATTCTGATGGACGACGGACTCGGACACATCCGGCGACATAAACTGAAACTTAAGATGTATCGAGCTACTAAAACGCGACAGCTTTAGTGCCGTCGTATCTTAATTAACCGGTGAAATTCTTATCTCGGATACGAAATTATGACCGGTGTACGAGGTAGACTCAAACGATAACGTATCTCGTAAAAGTCGCTCCTCACGTTTGGCCGCTGTCAACGTAAACCGCCGCATAAACCGCTATATAAACGATGGCTCGACGGATCCGCAATTTGGCCGAAACACGAAAACGCTCCACTCCCGGCGTTTTTTCTCCTATCTTTTTTTGCGAGGAGCGTGCGACCGCAATCGAAAGTGAACTCTCAAACGAACAAGTGTCGATACGAAATGGCAAGCCATGGCTTGTCGTATTTCAACGGTTAGTTATCCAACGTGTCATGATGTAAATTGCCACAGTGGCATCTTGCGTTACGTCCGCGAAAAATCAAAATTGTTCAATCCGCGGTCAATTCTATTTAAATAAAATAGAGTGTCATTTTGGTTAGTACATTACACTGAAATAACACGGTATGAAGTGCGTCGGAAAAGAGTTGAAGTGGCTCAATGTTTCAATCGGCATTTAAATCTCTGCTATATAACGTTATTCCATATGTTGCTATATTTTTTCTATAAATACTTTATTAAAATAAGTTTAAAATTTATATTATATAATTATTACACAATTTGTTGTAATTTTGTAACTTAATAATATGATTAATATTAGAAATGTATCACAAAATTAAATGGACGAAACAAGATAGTAGTAGTTAATTAAAAAAATTAAACAACGTTCATTTTAAAAAGATTCGAAGATAAGATATATTACATATCTAAAGATTAGAGCGTAAATGTAATAATTTGCTCCAGTTAGTATGAATACATCGTCTTAAGCCTATGCATTCCGAAGGGCTCAAGGCTATTCGCTATCGATTCTATAGGTATCAAAGGAGCTCTGCGGTTTCAGTATCGGTCACCGTATTTTGATACAATGATCGTAATCCGGTCAGTGTGAATCAGCAATGACTGAAATAGCACTCCTGATAGATTCAGAACAGGGTCAGCAGATAGAGCGCAGAGGTCGCGGCAAAATGTTTCGAGGCAAAAAGCGGATGACACGATCGAGATCGCGTGACCGCCGCGCAATGTAGACATAAATTATTTATGAATTACAGCGCCCGGTCATCGTATAGGTGAGTAAGATCTGTGGGATCGTGTGCGCGTGTACGTACCTACATGAATGTGTTTTCATGCATGTATGTCGCGCATGCAATTCGTGCGGTTGCGACTAGTAGAAGCCGGATTCTTGAAGGTAATGTTCGTCATCGTATTTACAATGATACTCAACCGAGGAAGAGGAGAGGGAGAAGAGGCGGAGGGAAAAACTTTTCTCGGAACGTGCGAGAATCTATGAACCGGCTACGAAGTTTCTTCATAAATTAATCTCCGAGCACGTGGTTACGTTAGTAGTTTCCTGCGTCTGGCGAATGGCATGGGGAATACTAACTTCGCATTTTTTCATCGCTATCAGCAACGAATTTTCTACATCGATGAATATAGTAGTAATAAAACGGTATAATATGCGAAACGATTCACAATTGACGCCTTAATACTTTTCAATCAGAAATTGGAAAAAAGTCGAATAAATAATGTGTGTTATTCTATAGTTGTCCAATTTTGTTAACGAAAATTTGCTTGAGGATTTGCAATTAAAATTTTGAATTAAAAACCGACATCTTGGAGAAATGATGAATGTTCTAAGAACCATCTATCAAAATCTGACTAAACAATTCATAAATAGCTTGTAACACGAGCATGCGATTTAAAAACCACGATACGATAACGCGAAGTGCAATTCTACGATTCCATAAATATGAATAATTGTAACAAAAGCGTACAGAGAAAAGATAGTTACGGTAATGCGATGAGGTTTATCGTAAATTGCGCGTATCGCAAATTGCACCGAATGCAAACACGAAATGGCACTTAGAAGGCGTAGAGTCAGCGGCAATTACGGCACGACAATAATGCAGCTTACAGGTTTGTTATAAAAATATACTCATTGTTGACCGCGATAGAGAGATAAAGCATCTCTGCGAGCCGACCGTGCACGCAATTTTTTCACGCTTGGAGGAACATGTCGTGATTGTCTCGAGAAAGAAACGACCGTGTAACTTTGCGATTAAATTAAAAGCGGTTAAAAAAGATGGAAATCTCTCTAAAGCACATTACGTGATATCTATATAACTTATATGCCTTCTCCGCCTTTATTTAACGCAGAGAATTTTTTCATGTCGTGTATAATAACATTGTTCTCTCGTGGAATGTTTTCACCACGAGATTTATCGATACTGGTCTCTTCGGTGGTTACGGAAAAAAACGACAGGAAAGGAAAGATTTTAAAGCAGCTTACGCGATACTAAAAAATTGTACTAGAGACAGTGTTCTAAAACTCGCTGGACCGAGCGGCGGATGCTGGCACGTTATTTTGTTCGCATTTTAATCTGCAGATTTGTGCTTCCGGATCCGCGCTGCAAAACTGTAGAGTCCTCGTGAAATGTAAACGCAACGCGGTGAGAAAAGAAATATTCCGCTCGTTGCGCGCGGTACAATGGCGTATTTTGTCGAGCGACGTTTCGACGCGCGCGTTTCAATTTGTTATGACACGCGCAACAACAAGGAACGTCTGTTTCGCACGTCGGGCACTAATTACAACTTAAATTAGAGACGTTCCTTGACAATGAATACAAGAATGCGTGCGAAACGTCGCATACAATGTTCCTGCCACTTCACGAAATTACAAAATGTAAAATGAATTATCAAGCTACGAATCGCAACGAGAGTCAAACAACTGTGTGATAATTCTGGCATAACAATGATAATTATTCTTCAATGATATAGTCTCTTTCATATCTAGCATAAATCTAGTATGAATTTTAAAACGTTTGGTTATTTTAACATTTTAAATACAGAAAATGTTTATCGTACATTTTCAAATGGTATATAAATATGATATTGTCAATACAAATTCATTTACATTCAGTAAACAAAAATGATCGGTATTATTTATAGCATTGATAAAAAAGAAAGCAGTTTGCGAATTCACTCAAATTCAAAGACGAATTAACTGCTCGTTATCAGCAGTTCGCATTGCCGGAGTGGGCTATTTTTCGTCTGACGGTATATACGGGGTGATTTCTATCGGAACGGAGTCGGACTATTACGCGCAGGCAGAATGGGAAATTGGAACGAGCAGATTCGTTCGAATGGGCCGACCGTACTACAATGGGGCCTGGATTTTCTCCAAGGCGAGGACTTTCGTCGGTCGGACGAAAAGAAGAAAAAAAAAAACGAAAAACGAGGAGAAAAGTTCCTCGTCCCGGCGAAAACCGTCGGACAGGTATTAAGAAAGCACTCGTCGCGATCGTACGAACTTTGTCGTGCCATTTCTGAGATTGGATTCTTATTGAGGATTTCGTCATATCAATCGTCGTTTTCTGATAACGACGAATCCTTCTAGACACGAATGATGTTTCCCGATCCGATATAAACATAACATAAAAGAATTGTATGAAAACAAATTAAATTTTAGAGGCCTGACTGGCAATGTTTAATATTCAACACGAGAGAAACTCAATGCATTTTTAAAGAAAATTAAATTAAGTACTACAATTTTTCATTTACAATTATTTTATATGTATTAATTCCTTTTTAAATTTTTCATATTGTAAATGTATTTTTTATTTTCTATGTTTAATAAATATTTTTAAAATCATTTTTTAATCTTTTTTCGTACATGATTTTAGCAAGTATATTTATGTAAATTAAAATTGTGTAATAACTACTTAATTACTATTTCTTTTTCTGTGACGAAAAATATTTGATACATTTCCAACTTCATATACTAATTTACGATAGAATCTTAGTAAAAATTTGGTAAAAACAACATGAAGAAATCGTACTCACTTTAATAAGGAAGCAAAACATTCATGTGCTTCAGATGCAATTTTTCTTCTATCTGAAACAAAAAAATACACACTGAAATGCAAATGGTGAAAAAGATAAACACACAAATATAAAATATCTATGACATTAAATAGATTTATACAAATGTGATACAAAACAAAATGTTTAAGAAACATATATTTTCTGTTACTCATTTGTCAATACTTTACGATTACCGATAAATAACTTAACTCTATCACTAAATATACATATACAAATTCTGTCATAGAATTTCAAGGTTTTGTTTTAAAACAGACAGAAGCAATTATTTTCACTATCGTTAACTCTTTATTTTATCATTGTTTTATTATCGCACAAAATCTATACAAATTTCATCATGAGACTGCAATATAAAAATCATTATTCTTGCACGAAATATTTCATTTAGCCAATTATATTCGATATAACATATAATATATACGATAATGTTCATTTATCGATATCTTAAAGATGAGAATATAAAAAAATGACAAGAATTATTTTTCTTACGAAAAACAATAAACTGCGTCGTTTGACTTATTTTTGTTCAATTTATGATTCGATTGTCGGATTCCAACTTGATCGAGACATATTCTTTTCTTATACGTTGTATCGCTGATTTTTGCGATTAGAATGCGAAACTGCGGACTAGAATAGAATACGGGCAATGTCCGAAGGACGGGGTGATCCCACCGGCGGGAAAAATTGCGAATAGCAGTTATAAATGCGCGTTATCGTCGCATTATTATGCCACTTTCACATAGCATGACTCGCGTGAAATAATGCCGCGTAATACAGCAACGAGATAACTAGCTTGCACGCACATGTGAGAAAAAAAAGATTTTAATAAAGCACAAGCTAAAATTCGTAATATAAAAATTGCTTAAAGAGACAAACTGAACGTGATGTTGAAACAATTCAGAAAGAATTCATTATACATTAAACATTATATATCCCACCGAATTATTTTATTTTCGAAAAAGAAAGAAAAATTTAACTAACAAAAAATGCATATTCAGATATACACAGAAATTATTATTTAAATTGAAATAAAAACGTATATATTTCAAATTAATTTAAAATAGAAATTGTATAGAAATATAATAAAACTTAAATGTCTATCGATTTGGATAAAGTGATGACGTGTTTAAAGTAAAATGAATTATAGCTGTAATGCAAGCGATATGATAATGATTGGAGATAAAGTATAACAAGGGTGGGCGAAAAAAACGATCATAAGGATCATAATAACAACGCAGGCATGGTTATTTTTTTCCCAGTACCGCCTACGCGACGACCTGTATTTTGAACAGAGAAAAGTAAACGCGCGATAAATCCCTCGGACTTATACGTGAAACACGAGTTACACAGAGCTATCGATAGAGTCAATAAAATTTATTTGCCAAACGAATGGATTTACTTTATACTTTTGATAGATTACATTACATAAAATCTCCCACGTATCTCCAATAAATTTATAAAGGAACGAAAAAAAATAGGAATTTCTGTGATGTGAGCTGAATACATAAATTCCAAAAATTCCATAAACGTTAAATATTACGAATATTAAAATTTTTCATGCTATGCTGAACGAGTTTTCTATCACTCACATTTCTTTAGCGGAAAAAAGACACATAACATGAAAAACTGGAAGGGTTCGCGTTATTTTCGCGAAATTCTAAATCTTAAAAATATTTAACTGAAAAGCTCACAGAGATTTTTACATAATTAATATCGCGGCATCAACCGTTGAAAAATAAATGACTGAAATATGAAGTTTGATTCATTTCGCTTTAAAAAGGAACTATCACGGTTCTCGAATACACCCCAAACCCGGACTAATGCTATTCTCTCGCGAAACATGAGCGCGTCCTATTGGACAATGCGATCGCGTCTCTTGTCGCAGGCAGATTCAATTAAACGTCGGGCATCACAGACAACCCAGTATGGGAGTACCGAGTCGGAACAGACTTCGACTTTCGGCGGCAGTACATTATCGAACAAAAGTCCGAGTTACATCCAATTCAAAGCGCTTCTCCAAAATCCTTTTAACAAAAGTGTGAAAAATGGAAAACCATATTGGATATTGGAAATTTGACACGTGCAATTTCAGCTGCAAATTTTCTAAGAGAAGTTAAGGATGGAAAAAAAAGAGTCGAGAGAGAATAGATTTTTCCTTAATTTTTCCTTAACAAAAGACTTATCAATTATTTAAGAGTTACATTCGATTTCTTAGTAATATAATAACAAAGAACGAACCAATTAGATTTGAAAATTAAAAAAAACACAGAGCGATGAAAGGACAGTTTTCAAATAAACGATACTTCTTGCTCAGTATACGTATACGTATCGCTTTTCAACCAGCTAAATTCACTTTTCACTTTCAACACGTTCTTTTTTTATGCTTCCGATCAGCGATTTACGAGCCATTTCGATTTGGCGATATTGCGCGCATAGGGGAAGAGAAGGTAGACGAGGAAACAAATATACCTTTTTATTGCAACTTTGTTTTAATGGACGAATCGACGGTACGTGATAAACAAACGGCTCTTGGACAGGAAATTCGATTCGAAAGTCGTTCCGACGCGCTTTATTCATGGCGCTCGACTCTGAACATCGAAGAGATATTCCCTTCGTTCACGACGTGTTTTATCGCGTAATCAAGCCAAAAGCGAAATCTACGATCTTCAAGCTTTCCCTCCCTCCTCTCGCTTTCTCTCTCTCTTTTTCTCAGGCTAGAGAAAGAGATAGAGACTAGCTAAACGAGAGACGATCTCTGTTCACGTTCCAAATCGCTCCTAAACCCTCACCCTTTGGGGTAATAATACGAGAAACGCGAACCACTCTTGAGAATTATTTCATACCTGCACCACTGCAATCGAAAAATATATTCAATATGAGAACTTTCTAAAAAAATTTCCATTTTTGTATTATCCAGTAATCTTAAGTTTGTTACTACTAGTTGTGGTGGACACGCGCTTCGCGCGAGAAATTTCCCATTGTTATATAATAAAGCATAATTTTTGTTACGTTATGTATATGACTTATGTATACGATATTTTTACATACCTCGTAACTTTTTAAAAAGTAAAGCAAAAAATTAGCAAATAAATCTCATGTCTTACTGGTTATGTTCTAATAATTTGACTAAAATAACTAAATATCTCTCGAGTACCGATTTGAAATAACTTTTTTAAGAATGTATATAAAGTCAGTTTTTTATGAACAAAAACAAAATTAATGTGAATAATATATATTACAATATTTTAATTTAGGAATTATATGATAATACAATACTACTAAACTAATAACAGCAGCTTTTATCATCAAACAATTTTCACATAAAATTGTTTAAAGCATATTTCTTAAAAATTTAGGAATATGTACCTATTAATCAGGATTGTCTAATATCTTGATCTTATACACATAAAAAATGCTTAGTATTTTACTTTATTTGATACTAATATTTTTGCTATTTTTTAATGATATTTGTGATGTCATTATTTTAAATAGTGTCCATTTGTTTAATTCTTCAAAACACTGTATATGTCGGGAACCGCCCTTGGGTACGACTAAACGAAATCGAGTTTTCGTCCGTTTTATCCGCAGCTTCCGCCGTTCACTCGATGGAACGCGAAAACCCGCGAGAGGCATCGGTTATACAGAAGAACGACTTCCGTCGTGTCACGAAGATTGGACCGGTTCCAAGTTGCGAATCGATTGACCCCCAAAACCGATCAGATACACAGGGTGTGCAGAACGTAAGACTTGTTCGTGATTTTCTTGACCAATTTAAAATTAAGCATTCCTTAATAAAATTGCCGAGAAATCAATAATATTTAAAATACGAGTAAGAATAAAACTTATAATGCAGGCAGTTAATCAAGTTAAGCTTTATTTAAATAATATTACACTTTATACAATAGCACTTGATCACTAAAATATTAATTATTGCAAAGTAATTAAAAATTAATAGATTATCAAAAAATAGTATGCCATAAAATCTTGTAAATTTCGTAAATTTTTAAGATTAATTTAAGATTGATCAGAAGTAATTCCGTAAATCTGGATCACCTTGTATACCCTGAACTTTCCATGGATAACAGAACGAAGAAACGATGAAAGAGATAACCGTATCGCGAAGCAGCGACCTGTCAGATGGTAGCATCGGCTGACATTTACATGCAGCGGAACAATTGTACCGGGAATTGTAAAGTAAAAGTTAGCTTCGTAACAACACGCGCATCGTGCACTGATGATTTTCGATTATATGGAATATCTCTAAATCTATGGAAAGTGGATATGCAGCTCTTGTATTATTTAAGTTGAATAAAAACCCATGTTTATTTATTCAATTTCTTCTACAAATGGAAACGGTCGGGAATTTTTAAAAATGAAAAAAAAAGATAAAAAACGATCTCTTTTGCCTCGTATCTTTATGCTTTTCCGATAATCGGAAATAATTAGATTTTAGCCAATATGTATTATATATGTTTGTCACTACTTTACATACATTTACGTGCAATAAAACAGATAAGTATCTAGTGAATTCTCATAATATATGACGCGACTATTTGTAGTCGTTTAATAACGATTACGGACGAACTTAGCAACGCGAATTATCGCGTTACTGAGTGCTCACAAACGCGGTGACAGAGGGCACGAAATCGTGCCGTGTATATCGCATACGGTATAATCGCGCATTGTAAATAACGCCTTTTAAACACAGTATATGTATGACGTTGACGGTGGACGAAGCTATTTCACGAACGCACGGATCGCGTGTGCGTTTACGACGCCTACGACGAAGTCTAGATAACAAAGTCCACTTAATGTTAATCGGAAACATCATGTTCGTAGTCGTAAAAGTGTTGTCTTATTAACACTCCAAGAATCGTTCGATATTCACGTTCGTCTCTAACAAGAATCACCTTTATTGACTCGAGAAAGTAGAACATTAAAATACAACATTTAAAATAAGAAAATATATTTTGCATTTATTCTTTCTGTCTCTGAACTTTTTTTTAAACCTAAGATTTAATTATAAAGATAATTATAAATTTAATTATAAAGAACAGAGAAATAAATTTTATATATAAAAAGCATCACTAAAACTTTTCGATTATATTTTGTTTCCATGGAAATTATTAAAAGTCTAGGGCCGGTATTCATAGTTTGTTTTTATTTCAAGACTGTTTTAAGTAATGTTTTAAGATGCTAATGCGGATTGGATTACAACATCTTAAGTCTGTACTTAAATTGATCCTAAATATAAGAACGAACTATGAATACCGACCTAAAAGAAGTATTTCATACAAAACGCACACTCGACTTAATATATAAAATATTTTTATATATTCCAGTATATTTATCGTGATTCTCCTCGTTTACGTTTCTCAGTAAACCACAATATGAAATTAAAATTGTATACTACATGCGCAAAGGAAATTTAATTGCGCCAAAGGCGGACGAGTCAGCTTTCGAATTAATCGGATAGATTATTGCGGAATTATATTGCGCGATACACAAAGAATGCGGTTCGCGCTTATTAAGCATCCGGACGCGGCAAATATGTAAAAAGTATATTCGCGTTGCCACATATGTCGCAGCTGACTGACTGCGTGAACGTGAACGCACCGACGAAACGTACGTACGACGTCGTATCCAGTTTCCTTGGTAAACCGGTACTTGCACAACGCGAGATTAAACTCAGATCGATCCCCAACTTGTCCACCTCGGCACGTGTCAGCTTCACTCGCGTTACACAATCCGTGCACAATGCGTACCCGCCTTGTGCAACATAGACGAGTTTATCTCACCCTGAGAATCTGAATTATTGAATCAACGCGATACGAGATATACAATATCAAGCAAACACGCGGGTACAATATTCGCTACAAACGTGCAGATATGATTGAATTATTTTAAAAAATTGTGCATATGTAGTATGAACGTTATCTCGATATTCTTATCTTTAGAAGACACAAGAGACATGCAATAGTAATATTAAAATATTGCACAGCACAGCAACATAAAAATATATTGCGATTATTCTGTTGAGTTTTAAAAAGTTATTCTGAATGAATAAACGAAATGTGTGATTCTAAAAATTATTAAAGCTGCTTAAATAAACGATTACGAAGAAAATTGGAAAACTGGTTATTTGTAGCTTTTTTTTTCAAAAGATGAATAAAGATATATTACATAAGATGCAGAATATTGAGAATATTCTGTTAATTTTGGAATATAAAAATATAAAAGAAACTTATCTAACAATAAGTCACACATTTAATAATTTCCATGGAAACAAAATATAATCGAAAAGTTTTAGTGATGCTTCTTTACATATATAAAATTTATTTCTCTGTATTATCTTATTTTAAATG
>VBVR01002740.1:0-20941 GCA_011638315.1 Tetramorium parvispinum | reverse complement strand
CCCAAATAATCTGTGTCATTGTGTATCAACACATTATTGTATCGCAAATTAAAGCGTAAACAAATTATATTATCGTTAACAAAGTACGACAGAGAATAACGTTACATATACTGTTAAACAAGAGAGAGTTGCATAAATAAGTATAGGTTTAATTACTACTGACATGATCATTATTCATGAGTAAATTTAAATATATGCGATTTTTGCGCTATCGTAGCGAAAAATAGGATTTATTACATAAGGATCAATGTGATGTCCATATGACAATTTACACGAAGCAAAATGAAACAAAAATAGACATTAGACTCGACACAATTCTTGCTTTTTTTATTAAAGAATGAACGAGATCGATGTGCGATTGAAAAAAATATGTATCATAATTCTTACATGATTAATGAATGTTTAAAACTTAATAATTAATTTTAATTTGTATTTTTTACCTTTCATTATGCATATTTTCCTCAAAATTGAACACGCATTCACTATACAGACTTTCGCTGTTACTTTTTAATCCTTCCCGAATAGACTTCTTGAATATGTGAAATTATAATATAATAAAAGAGTTAATTGTTTATGAAATTTGGTCAAAAAGCAAATATATTTCACACATATTCATCTTAATGCTCTAGCCTTATACCAATAATTGCTTTTTTATTAATTACGATATAGCAATAACTTAAAAAAAAAATCACCACAACCCAAGATTAAAAACCGATCAAAAAAAAATGAGAAAAGGATAAAAAAATAAATGAAAAGAAGCACAACTGCAGTTGATTTAAAGAGTCTGTAATATTTCTGCTTATGTTACATATGGCCATAAAGATTGCTTATTCTTAACATAAGATAAAAATTAAGAAAACTAGATAACGAATGTGAGCTTTAACAAAACATTCTATTATGCCAAATATTCTATTATGCCTAACGAAACTGTTTAAAAAAATATCACGTTGAATCTGTTTAATGTCTTTAATGTACACGTATAATTGACTATAATTGGCTAGTTTTTTTGGTAGATATTATATAACAAACGAAGATCCTGGTGTACGTCTATTAACGAGCATAATTCGCGGATCTCGCATATAATTCATAGAGTTTATAAAATACGAGGAAGAGATGAAGAAGCGCTATTATATGGAAAAATGCATGAACGACCTAAATATTGAATAACATTGGTACAGCTGCGAAATATTTGTAATTCCATATGTTTTCTTAATAATTCGATGTTTCAATACATCCATTAACGCAGCGACATAATTCTAAGTTGCAAGAACACAATGTATTAGATATTTCTATATTGATTCCGTTGTATTTGATTAGTTGTTATTAATTAATTTTAATGCACTTGGCGGATATGGACATAAAGGACAGAGATATATTTCATTTAATTATATGAATCCGTTATAATTCGCGACCTGCGAGAATTACAGTAATTTCAATAAATGTAACTTTCTTACTTTTACGTAAAGGAAATCCCGAGATTGTTTAATGAGATTTGTTTAACAGCAACATCCGTTGTTATTGCAACGACGAGAGCAAAAATCTCAAGCAAAAATACAACTACAGTCTACAACGATTATTGTCAGTTTCCCAGAGCATTTGAACGGCACGAATCGGCGATATGGCGATTTCACTTCAATCCCAGCAGCCACTCAGCTACGCCGAGATAATAGACGGTTTGTGCAATTCCGAACAACGGCGCTATGACTATCATTCGGCAAGCGCCGCCTTTGAAGAACGCCGTAGGTCCCTCGTTTTTAAATGTCTTCCTACAAGGCGAAAATAATTATTACAAAATCTTAGTATTATCTTTATTATGATTTGAGATTTAAACATGCATGAATTTACAGATTGATGTAATTTCGTATTTAAACTTAGCAATGACTGAATAGGCGGGTATTTAATTCATAAGGGACTTACAGTATACAGTCTAACACTCCGTTGTACGTTGGATCACCAGGTGCTTTTTTGATAACTTGCAGTCTAGTTTTGATTACGTCGAATGGATTCACCATTAATGCGGCCGTCGAGCCGGCGGCGCATCCGGCAAGGAATGAACACCAGAATACAGCTAATGAAGTAATATTATTACTGTTTAATATACCTTCATCTAGGATCGATTGTTTATGACAGCGTAATTATATCGGTACTTACATGAACCGTCTTCTCGCTTTGGCCCGAGATCATTTAGTCTGGCAAACAGTGGGAAGTAAATAACGGAAAATGTAACATCTCTGAGTGCCGTGGCACCGGTTCCTTGGTACAGCCCTAGTATACCTCGCTTCTTAAGTAGATCTAACGTTAACGACCAAGCAGATACCTTTGGCACTGTTTTACCCGCTGCAATAATAACATGTTATGTAATGTATTACCATAAGCACAAACAAGTTTAATAATTTTTAAGTGGACATATTTCTAAAGATTTTGTAAGACAGCAAGTTGTATTAATTAATTTATTATATTTATTATAATTACTTATAGTTTTCATTTGTTTTTGTCAATTAATTACTTATAGTTTTCATTTGTTTTTGTCATTATTTCCATAAATATACCAAAAAATTAATTAAACTCTATAATTATTTAATTTAATCTTATAGCTGTTTCAATATGTATTACTATCCCGATATCGTACATATATAAATTTCTAATTTTATAAAATATTGTAGTCGTCCATGGCAATTAATCAACATCATAAAAGATACAACAAATAAGAAATGCGTGTTCGAAATTGCGAAATTATTAACAATAATAAGAAACTTAGATATACATGCGAATAATCTCGCTGTATTCGACAAGCCGCAAAACATCTTGGGAAGTATATATTGCTTTTATCACCTTCCTTAGCTGCCATGGCGACTCTGCCAGCGTCTTGCATTTGTATTTTAAGCAGTTCCATCGGAGTGGTAACAATTATTTGGCATGCTCCTGCCAAGCCGCCGGCGAGCATTTCACGTTCTATCGGCAATTGTTGTCTGGACAACAGATTAAGAGAGTCCTGAGATCACGGCATATTGTAAAAAGTTTTAATGCATGAAATAAGACTGGCACACGACTAATTGTGTAATCTCCGAAAAACCGAAGAAAAGGCTGGATTCTCGGAGAATAATTTTTTATATTTGACTAGTACGTTTAGCAGCAGATTTGTCGAAGTCGATTTTTCCAATTAAAAGTTTGAGCATCAAATTATTTTCTTAAAAGTGATTTTCGATTATAATACTTTGGCTATTCATCGTTAATTAATTACATGATTTAATCGTGTATTAAATATTCAAGATTGATTTAAAAAGTAGTTTCTTTATCAAAATTTTCTGAGGATATGTGAAATGCGATTATCTAAAATTCCAATTAATTTCCATTTTCCTAAAATAATTGTCAGAGAGCCAGTCTTGGTATAAGGGAGATCATTCAACGCTAGTGGCATGATAAGCAATACGTCAAACATCTTAATGGACCGCAGAGCATCAAATTACATTGATAAAGAACGTAAAGAAGCAAACTGTTAACTTCATGATTTGCAATTCCAATTTATAGTTCCAATAGCATGATATTAATGAGAGCTCTTTATGAATAGACAAAATTATTCGGTATATCAGAAAACAACTTTAAATGAAATAAAAGGAAATGAGCTGCGATTTATAATTGTAAGCTAAAATAAAATATTGACGATTACACTGCATTATAGTGCTAGCTGACAACAGATTCTCAGCAACTCTATCAGACTATTTCTAATAAGACTAAGTTTGTATATATTTCTGACATATCGTTATTCTTGGATTGTTCTAAAGAAAATATTGTAGGAAGAAAAGGGGAAAGCAAAAATTACCCTGCTCTCGTCGATTGCTTGCGACTTGGTTAGCTAGTTACGGTTGCTCGCACCGTTTGTCAGGTCATTTAACTCGGAAATTACATTCAAACAGGTAGCTTCACTTGTCTAAAATTACAGAATAAAATATTTCAATACGTTTTATATTAATATAAGATTCTTGCTTAATAACGTGAGCTCAACTTCGTCGTTTTCTTGCTTGTCTCGACAGAATGAGCCATGCTAGTTATTTTAACTTTAATAACGCTTTCACCAATTTAGAATCAGAATTGAAGAATTATAATATCCATAAAAATAGAAATTGAAAATAATTTGTCAATTTTTACTAAGAGAATTTAGTTTAGAAATATATATCGTACAGAGAATATGCAATAATTCTGCAAATTTAATCAGCAAAATTAAACACTTTCAAAATTGAAATAAAAATACAATGTCATTTTACATATTCTTGAACAATAAATAAGTCTTATTGAACATTAACCAACTATTTTTAAGTTTCTCTGCTGGACCCACAACCATAATAACTACGATTACTATTTTTTTCTAGTTATTGTTCATTGATATTTAATGGTATATTAAATGGATATATATTTTATGTGTAATTTATTTGGAAAATAGTGTCAATGTTAAGTGCAAGCAGTTATCGAAACAAACTAATAACAACGATTAACAACGAGGATAGATATGTTCTAAGGTATTCTAAACGCAAATGCTATGATGCTCTATGACAAAGTGCTATGATGTTCTATGATGCTCTGCTGATCAAATGATACAGCACTACATTTCTAATTTTTGAGGCTTTTCAATTATGTTTTTTTTTAGAAAAAATGTATTTTCCAACGTAAATTGACGATGCAATTAAATTTCGTAATAATTAATGGTAGCAATATTCTTCGGCATTAAATAATATTTAAAATCTGCTGGAGAGTGATAAAACTCATTGATAAAATAAATGCAAATTTTTCACACTTATGTATTGTCTATTGTGCAAGCAATCTGATCTAATCAATATTCTTTGGCTTCTCACTTTGTTATTGAATGGCTTCATAGATATATTTACTCGTATCCTCTATTTAATTAAAAAGAGGAGTTATTTCATTAAATAAATTACTGCGATGTTAATTATAATGTTTATAACAGTTTGCAAACGCTTGCATTATTTCAATTTAATATATGATGATTTAATAAATACTTCCCATTATTATATATATAAAATTAATTAAGCAATTAGGTTAATTTTATAAAAAACTAATTGTAAAGCCTAGTTTTCAACAAATTGTACATCATTAATTTAAGAGAAATGTTATTACTCGAAATATATTTCATGCTGATCCACTTGCCATAAACTTTGAATAAACCCCTTTAAAATACATAAATATTAAGTACAATGACAAAATAATTGCTACAGAAAATTAAAGTTATGAATAGAATAGTTGATATAAGAAAAGTAAGAAGTAATAAATTGTCTAAAAAATAAGTCTAAAAAGTAAAAGGCTACTATTGTTAAGTATATAGAATACTAAATATTTAAATCTATTTAAAATTAAATCTATAGAATTGGGAAAATAAAATTGTTAATGAACCTTGGAAATTCACTATGAATACATAATGACTGTCATTACAAACATTTTGACATAATACGACTAAACAACTCCCATGCCATTTCTCACGAGTTAACTTTCGTTCTGACAGTGTTACACACAGGAAGGAGCAAATGCCACAAGCTTATATCTATCATAATGACATGAAAAATACATTATATGATATTTTGTAACATACCCGGGTCCGAGGGATAGATAATGCCTGAATGTATCATTGGCAGTAAGTTTAATGGCTTTCTCAGGTGTAATCAATAATATATTTACAGCGGATCCTTTATACATTCCAAAGTAGCCCTCTGCCCTGTAAGTCTTTTTAAAGCAATCAAACCTGAAAAAAATTTTATACATTCGATTATGATAAATCTCTTTATTTTGTATCTAGCCTCTTTTTGCTTTAAAAATCTAGATATGTATTTACATTAAATGAAAAAACTGCAAGAAAATGTAAGTAAAATGAAAACGATTACTATATGAAATAATATAATATATAATAATATGACAATTACTTTGCACATAACTTGTTTATAAAGTAAAAATAATAACATACAAATTAACATTTCGAACCTATTTTTAAAAATAATTAGGATTTTATATTTTTATTTACGCTATATAGTAATATATGTTTAATAACTTTTGAAGTAAAGTACTTGCATTGACTTATACATGCGTTCGCCATTCGGACCGACAACCTGATTCTGTAATCTTGTTTTTACCAAATCGAGCGGGAACACCACAGATACTCCAATAATTCCAGCAATGCCACCATTTATGATTTTCGGTACAAGTCTGAAAGACGGATACAATTATATTATATTATATTATATTACATTATATTATATGCATATCCGTATATATTTTTTTTACATTAAACTATTATTTATATAGAGAGGAACATATCTGTCATCTTATTTTTTAATAATCTTATCTTTTCATATTATAATTAATTATATTATAATTAAAATAAAATTGTAACATTTTTAAATCAGCATACTTTGGTCTCAAAAGATTTGTCATTTTATAAGAAATATTATTCTGCGAGTAAGAGACTTTATAGAAGAAAAACGTACTTAAATTGCTCCGCAGGTTTCGGAGCTGGACTGTCCTGTGCCATAGTTAATCCAAATTAGGATCCCGCACCTGTTGAAAAAATTGATGAGATTAACAGAAAACTATTAATAGTAATTAATTACAAGCTATCAGTAAACAAAAGTCATCTTTGCATATAATAGGGCGATTTTTTTAATTCCACAAATATGAACGCGTGTAAAATTTTCTTCAAATTCCTAGTGGAAAAGCCTCCAAGTATTGAGAAGGTATATTTGTCTACAAAATTGAGGGTGACTCGCCAGTGCAGTGTCAGTTAAGCTACAAGCGTTAACTGTGATATAGCGAGGACGCGCTAAAGAGTAGTCAAAATATTGTGCCAAAACTTGAAGGCTGTTTCATCACATAAAGCAATTTATTTCCCGACGCGCCTGTCAGACAAATTGTACTTTCGAGGCAAAGAATATGCGATCGTTCATTCACATATTACTTTATTAATTTTTATTATTAATTTTTGACGATAATGACATAATGCAATCGATAGATTATGCGAGGAGAGATTTAGAGAGATCTCATTAATTAAAGCAAAATTATCTCCTACGCTATCTTCATTTCGCAATAATGAAAATTGAATTTTTTTTTGGCACCTGACTCTCGCCAGGTGGTCGGTTTATGTTTGCGTTTACATTTCCCTGCGTAACTTCTATTTTCATTTCTTGTTTATTTTCGATATTGAAAGACTCTCGCGGACGATAATCGTTTTGCTAAACGAGAATAATTTTAACTATGGCTTGACAGTGACTCATGACTTGTCCGGAATTTGTTTCCCCGTTTAATTATGTATTTTGATATCCGCGGTTATCGCCTTGAAAACCTATTCTCTCTAAAAGCCACGATGTCCGTTAATTTGATCGCGTGCGAGTTCACTCGTTACACAGGACAGAGCATTGATATGCGACAATGGTGTAATCAGCGCGACGCCGGGCGAACAGAAATTGCTATCGGGTCCATCGAAGACGTACACACGTGTATGTACACACGCGAACGGGGACAAATCGCCAATCTGCCGATTGTGAGTCGCGCAAATTGATTTCGTTCTATCTGCCTCTTCCGATCTCTTACATAACGCTTCAGCGGTAGACCGAGTCGATATTACCCTAGCAAGTTTGTAATTCATTCCGAGTCCGGTTCTATCGAGCGGAGAAAGGGAATTTAACTTGGAGGCTGTCTCACTATATTTCTCGATATGAGATACAGGTTTTGCGAGCAGTCAAAATGTATAAAAAGCTGAAGCACTCCTCGCGGAAAATTAAGACAGAATTATTATCGCTGTTCAAACCGTGTGTCTAATTCTTGCATTTAATTGAGCGTGGCTAAAACATTTTTTATCCTGCTTGTGCCAAAGACACGAGTTTTTTTTTAAATAAGATAAGAAAAATATGTTTCTTTCTTCACGTGATCACGTTTGTTGACAATGACATTCAAGGGAGATATTTTTTCGAACGCGAAGACGTAAGAAGATCTTAGAAGTTATCGGAATTGTATTATCTTATCTAGTAGCTTAGCTCGTTGCAATACGATAAAGGCACGAATTCTTGAATAACTCATTTAATTCATTGGAGTAAATAGATTATTTAACTAAAAGTGATAATCAAAAAGTAGTTTTAAAGATAAAATCGATATGACGCAGGATTAAAATTTAAGTCGAATAATTACAACTGTTAAATATGTAACTGTAGCTGAATATGATAAATATAATTACAATTTTGTGACTGTATAACTGTAATTTAATAAATAATATTCACTTACTAAAAAGTGAAATCGCGTAAAATGAAAGATTAATATTAGTCTACAACAAATTTGCGTACAAATGACTGAGAGGTATGTAGATATCGATAAAGTTTATTAAATTTCGAATCGATTTCCATTTCCAGACAAGACGTTGTGGGTGAAGTCTTACGGTGTCAAGATATGTTTACAGACTGACAGATTCGGGAAATCGGATTTTCTCGCATGTTGAAACAAAATACAGAGAAATTTCTCGTGTCGGAGGATGGCCGTGGTCGGAGGAATGCACAGGATGTCCTAGATTCTAACCTATTTCTTCATTTCTTATCAATAATTTTGGAGTAGCCGATTTTTAGAGCGTCAACTTCCAAGTTTTACAAACAAACCTTCGTGAACACGAATAAATAAAATTTTATCGGTTCTAATAAAAAATTTTAGATAATATAAATAAAATTATAAAAACGTAATAAATTAACATTATTATATATTATAAATGAGACATACACATTTATTACAATTACTATTATATCCCGTAAATCGATCACGACACATAATTAATATATTTACACATTAAAAAAATACATAATATATAAATATATTATATAATAAATATATACACGCTATGCAATAAATTTACACAATAGAAATAACAATCTCAAAGACATTTAACGTTAAAAACCGAGAAGTTTTCGCTCAGCGATCCTTCCCCTCGCCCGGAGAAAATTCAGACGCAGCCAAACGATCAACGTGGTCGACGCGCATCGCAGGTTATGTTAAAAGCCAGGGAGTCGCGCGAGCGACGATCAGCTGATCGGGCGATCGTGCCGTCGATGTTCGTCGTGACGTGAAACGGCTGGCGTCTCCGCGACGAAGTCCCGCAAGAAAATAATCCCCATGCTGACACACTCGACTCGCTGTATCAAGTCTATTATTACGTTCAGCCTGCGGAGCGCCTTCCGCGAAGGCTCGAACTGACAATGAAGCTCGAACGCTACGTGGTCGTTCGTCTTTACCCGCAAAAACCGTCATCTCATGCCGCGGCTCTTCTTCGCGAAAAAAAAAAAACAAAGCCGGCGCCCTTTGATCCCCGCGGCGTCGGCGACGAGCCGGAGGGCAGACTGGCGGATTCTACTTACCGAGTCCGACGTGCACGAAGTGGTCGGTCTCGCGTCTCCGACGTTCCCGATTGCCGACGCTTGTGCCGAGGTCGCCGTGGGTCGGCGAAAAACGCGGAACGGCACGTTATTAGCCGCGCACCACCGGGAGACTCCTTTCCTGCGCGTCCACCGCTTGCCGATGCTCCGATTCCACGAGACGCATCAGCGACGGCCCGTCGACGGCGCTTTTGACAGACGCTCCGAGCATCAAGGCGCTCCTCACACTCCAAACATCTCGCGAGGCGCTGACGCGCGCGCGCACGCGGCCCCCCGGACCCGGTCAGGCTCGCACCGCCCGTGGAGGCAACGTTCGAAAGTCCCTCTCTCGCATGATATGGAACTTTTCGGAATGGATTCTCGATCGGAATTGTTTGGTTATTTCCTGGATCTCTGTTGGTTTTTTTTTTAGGGACAATGGAATAATCGGAAATATTAAACCCAAGGGGAACAAAAATTATAATGCCTGCGTTCGTTTTCTCCCACGTTCTTCCACTGGAAGCACAAACTATATTGAAAATCTATAATATGCGTAATGTACCCTATAGATTTTTAATATAGTATATGCTCCCAGTGGGAGAACGCGGGAGAAAATAAATGCAAGGAGAGACATCATATTGACATCAAAATAACGCTAACATAGTGACAGAATGACAGAATAATGACATTTTGCAGTTATTTTGATATCATTTTGACATCTCTGTGATTTCTTGTTCTACATGGGAATCTATTTACCCGGGTAGAATAGAAAGTCATAATAATGTCATGATTAAATTATTATTGAAAGGTGAATTTTTGTAATCATATTCTCGTCATTTTGACGTCACTTTGACATTATCATGACTTCCTGTTCTACTTGGGTTTTTTATTTTATTTATTTATTTGTCTATTTTCTTCTAAGCTGCAGACGAAACGAAGAGAAGCCTAATAATAGATGGGCGTTTTTAATGAAACGACTTCTACAATTAAATTGCGACTTTTTAGAATTAAACTGCTCGCTTCGCCGATATTTTTGATGCCAATAATAAAGAATTCAATCAAATGTGTTGTACTCACACGGATACAAATCACGCGGTCAGATGTATGATATACAGTCACGTGATGCACGTAGAACACGTGGTGCACTCACTGACAGCACGCGAACACACGTGCATCTGCGACACATGCAATGGCGGCTCGGTGTCACTTTTGTCTCTTTCCATCGCGTACGAAATATGCGCAGTGTGTTTAAGCCGTCTAGTTATAAAAATTGAGATTTTCGTCCGTTAGAGCCTCTATGCACAAACCGTGTATGTACATACATTAAATTACGCAGCCGTGTTTATGAATGTTTCCAACAACACTGCGCTTTTCAGCTCCGCCTCATAGCATTTCGAAATAATTTCTTATAAGAATTCAAAATTTACAAACCAGAACGTAATAAAGAAGACCAATAAAACGATATTTTCTTTTTTTAATGCGAGTTTTATCGTTTAATTCTTTCGAAAAGAATTAAACGATAAAAAGTTTTAGAACATAGTTGCATAATACTAGTTAACGAAAAAGAGAAAATACTTCAAATGTCAATGGGCGACATTGAAATATTACAGAAGAATATACGTAAAGACAATGTTTTATAAATTAATGCCTTTTAGTGAATTAAAATAAATTATTGTCTAAAATAATGTAAGATATTTCTTTTTCTTTAAAAAGAACACGTACTTCATAAGGTTATCTCAATTTACTTATTGTTAGCTGTTTTAACGAGGAAAATATGTTTCCACGTCTTCCGTATATGCATAAATTTTATTTGTAATATTGTATAATTATGTACATATATTATATAATATAATGTTATAATTTTATACATATTAATAAACATAATTATAATTAAATTAAAATTATTGTTTTATTACTTAATAAAATAAATTTTAATTATATGTTTATTGAGATTCAGGATACATTATTAAAATTGTTAAGAGTACACATTCTATTGAGGTGAAAATCAGGTTTCTCAGCATCGCAAACTTTATACAAAATCATCTGAAATACGCGGAGCGCACGTTAAGCAAGGAGTTGACGGAGATATTCGGAGCGAGGAGTGTGGCCTTCCTACATTGCTTCCTCGCGTTGATGCGGTCATTGGTCAGTACGTAGAGGCTTACTGATTCTTCCACGAATGCTCTGATTGGTCGAAGAGACTGGACATTCGAACCTGATTTCTTAGCTGATTTCCAAGCTGATAGATAACAAATAGAGATATCTAGTACCCAGATGGAATAATACCCAAGTAAAACTTTTGTTCTGCTCGGGTAATAATCTGGGGAAGCTAATGTACCCTCGCTGTTGATTTTATTGAATAATGAATTGTTGCCAAAATTTTGTTGCGATAATACACGTACCTCGAACCTGACGAGTAAGTTTAAAATAATTAAAAAACTGTTCCAAAAATGACATCTTAATAATTAAGACGCAATTACGTGATAACGTATTAATATCTTAAATATTTTAGAAATAATAAAGGCGGGATATTTTAATAACATTGTTACATATCTTTACTTTGAATTGAGCTAAGCAGCATCCAACATTTTTTCCAATTTTTTTGGATATTTTTCGATTCATTGTATTTTCAAATTGATTTAAAAATTGCAATTTAACAATTTCACAGATATGACAAGTATTTGGACAGAATGTTGGATCGAGCGGATTTGCATATTGGTATTATTTGCATATTGGTTTGAGGAATTTCGACGCATCTATCAATTTCTGAACAATCTGGACGATTTTTCGATAGCTGTGCGAATGTATACGTTGGCCGATCATCATATATCCAAAGGTAAAGATTAGTTAAATTCTCAAGCGACCCGATTTTTTACACCTTGAAAATATTACAGTGTTAAATTAACCGATTTTATTTCCTTCAAGTATGAATTGGAAACGAAAGTGTGAATTGAAACATAAACGCTCTTTTGTTATGCTCTATCAATTTAATAGTGTTTCTTTTTTTCTAGATGAATTTCAATGCGTTGTAAAGATATGCACCGAAACAATGCATTCGACTCACATAATTGATACAGTTTTCGCGTTATT
Organism: Tetramorium parvispinum; assembly: GCA_011638315.1. NCBI lineage: Eukaryota > Metazoa > Arthropoda > Insecta > Hymenoptera > Formicidae > Tetramorium > Tetramorium parvispinum. Next base: position 8,465 of record VBVR01002740.1, on the reverse strand, counting down.
CGATGCAGATGAAGACGGCCAACTCTCCTACAAGGAATTTATAGTTTATAGTCAGTTATGAAAGATCCATTACATAGAGGCTTCACAGGTAAAGCATCACGGATTTCGACAGATATTTTGAAAATATGCTACTTTTATGAATTATTTTAGACGATAATATGACATATGAAATAAAATAATGTCGCTTACTACAAAACTGAGAAGAGACCTGTATGAATGGTTGTTATTTTTCAAGCTATATACATACAATGCCATACTATAATATTATCTAGCAATGTATAAAATACAATAAAAATATTGCAATAATTATTGACTAAGGGAAAACAACTCTCTCTTTTGTAGTCTCAACAACGTAACGAGGGATCGGAGGCATTCAAATTCTGCGCGAAACAAGAGATGAAGGCAACCTGAAGGAAAAATTCTGGTAGGATACATAGAAATATAAAGGCACAAAAGCACTTAAAAATCTCATAATGCTGAATATTTTTCAATAACATTGATCATCATCGAATTATTTCATGATGCCATGTTTCTTTATACTGATATTTATTTATTTGAAACTAAGGACGATAAAATGGATGGAAAAAGATGAAGGTGCCAAAATATCAGATTACAATATCATACGGCAGATTCCTCAGATTGATTTGAAATGAAAATTTTGAAAATACCAATATGTCGATGTTATAATTTTTAAATAGTGTTACGTCCCGCGGACTCCACGATTTCTCCCATTCAAATAAAACTTTATTATTTAAGGTTTAAGACGAGCGACTGGCGACTTGCGATCCACACGCGTACTTATTGCCCCTTATCTTTTAAAAGATAATAGAAATTAAAAACAACTAAAAGGATCCATCTGCACGTGTGCTGATAACAGACGCTGGTCCTCCGTGAAGGAATTTGTATAGCTCATTGGCGATTCTTCCAAAAATCAAGTGCGTTACGAAAGCCTAAAAAAGGATATGAAACTATCAAGTCCACTCAAATATTTGCTTTCGTGATATCAAGTTGTTGCGACAGAAACCCACTTGAGCCCTGGAGGAATCGTCTTATAATCTTTCGTAATTGTTTACACTTTTGGAGAAGGGCAGCTTGGTCGAACCATAATCAATATCAAATATAATCAGATAATATCAAAAAGAATTTAATGACCAAACTACCTATAGAAACACATAGATAACTTTTATAGCCGATTCTCCATTTAATACTCGACAAAACGAAAAGCACTCCACGAATCAGGAGGCTCAAATCCGACGCATCCTAGGCGCACCCACTCCCAACTTTTCCATATAAACCACGATCTCAACCTTCGAGCGTCTGACGCCATTCATTCACAATCTTATTCATCCAGTTTTTCCGAGACTCTCTGCTCGCGTCAAGTAAATCAAGTAAAGAAACAATCATAAACCGAACTGCCGCAGACGCACCATCGCAGGTGCCAAAATCTTTCCCACGCATCAAAGAAAAACAGACGAAAATGAGTCTCCACATTTTTCATTTCATTTTATTTTATTTTTCTCATTTAATTCGTTTCTTCTCCTCAACTTATCTCACGTATTCTTAAATTTTGAATTGATTATCAGTAACCTTAATTTTTCCTTTACCTTCTCCCTGAGTGAAAACTTGATTCACTGGGCAACCAGATGGATCGAGCGCTCGAGATTCAAAATCTGCAAATCAATCTCTACAGAAACCACCTCCTCAGACTCCCATTTTTATAATTTATTTCCTCTCCCTTCGGCGTCTCCCCACGAACTCCCTTAATCCTTCCTCCGTTTTTCGCTTACATATACACGCGGACATACTCACACACAATTTGTAAAAACATACACATACACATCCTTATTTATTTTTAATTAGAATTATATAATCATTAATTAAAATTTATAGAAAATGTTAATTGATTTTTCTTTAAAACTTCAATGTATGCACATATATTTATATTTTAAAATAAAATAGTGCTAAATGTTAATAACTTTATTTCGTAACTCTCCTTGATTTCGCTCCTCTCTTGCCTCCCGAAGAATTACACATGATCCTATCCCTGGGTAAAAGAAATTAAATTCTCTGATCCGAAATAAGGACCACGAGCACATCGCTCCTAGCGTGGCGTCATAGCGTCTACCTGAGACGTTGTCCCAACGCCGGAGCCTCGATAGATGTGCCCGACTCACCTACCTTACCATTTTTGTTTCGACAAATAGGCAAATTCTGAATTTGAGTTGGTTACGTTCTTCCATACCCTTCCTTCCTTTTTTTTCTGACGGAACCTTACCTTGCTTCCGTCTTCTCAATTAAATTCATGGGTCTGGACGTAACAATAGGAAGTAGTTAAAATTGACCAATCAAATTGCTCGAAATTCGCGCGATAAAACATGGATCATATATCAGTGAAAATGTGTTTACAAGTATTTTAATATTATTTTCAAAATAAATATGTCTCCGCAAGCATCCTTTTTTATTCTTAAGCTGCTTTCCAGTGGAATTGAGGGAGGCGCCCTCGAATCTTTAACTGATTCTTTTTAGAACTATGGATGTGATTAAACACGATTAGGAGTAACATGTAAATGTAGTCATTACTCTGGTGAATACTGGCCGAAAACATGAGCGGCATCAATTCTGGCCGTCCCGCATCGAACCAAACCAGACCAATCATGTTCCGTTTTCACATCGATAACCGCGTCACATACGTGCTTCGTGAAACCGATTACCGCTACGATCGTATTGCACATTCATTGTATGCAGTATACACCGTGACAATGAATTCATATTTCATTACGCGTACCGCATCTACATGACCGTACATGACACGTCTGTTCTTCGTATATACATATATTTTGCTCTTTCAATACACATGTATGTACAATGCTTCTTTATAATCATTTTATTACTTACTTTCTTTTCAAATCTTAAATGTTTAGGTATATATAAAATTTTGATCTATGAATAAAATTATACAATTATAGCAATTCTTATTTGTAATAGTATTTTTTATTACAAAACCTATTACAATTAGTAAAAACACACGCACACAATTTAAAACTATTTCTCTACGTTTTTAATTCTAACAATTTGTAAATTTCATTTTCTCTGCTAAAATGGTCAATCGGTATTCAGAAACACGTGAAGCGTCTTTAACCACGTATTTTAAATATTTTCTGCTTATGCGATTTACAGCCTCGGGCGTACCGTATTTCTTCTCGAAATTTTCAAATTTTATTAAAAGAATTCTTCTTTTCTCACACGGTAGCGTTCTCCAGCGGGTGCGTAACTGTTCCAATACTTTCCTGCAAAGCCACATAAAATTCATTAAATAACTAAAAAATCAGGCCTGAAACAGAGATGTATCCTAATGTAGCTCTGTTATTGCACGCTATATTTATAAAATTATAGAATTTATGTACCTAACTAAATCGGGATCCACACATTCGATTAAGTCATCGAGCGCAGACGACCAATAGTCGAAGCGTGTATTATACGGTTTCGTAATGTTTTCGAACAAGGATTCGTAATCTTTCGTCCATAGAAACTCTGGGAACAATGGGACATCCCTCCAACCGTCCCATTTGTATGTCAAATTCGCCATTAGTTCCAGATATTTCACATCTACAAACGTCATAATTAAACATACAAGATTATGATGCTAAAATAAGATGAAGCGACGTGTGTGGATGTGGGTGTGGCTTTGCGTGTGTGCGTGTACTTACACCGAGATTGGGAATGAGTCTGCAGCTGATTCGTCAGCTGCCGGACCTGCGAGCTCTGCCTCTCTTTCATCCCGATAATCTTCAATGCAATGCCGCTGTGTCTCCACATCTCGCTCTTTTGTTTAAACTTGTCGAGCAAAGTGCCGATCAATTTTAAAAGCTCGTCTTTCCTATTGGTGGTCGCGTGCACAGTTAGCATGTGCAAATATATTTTATACACGTCGTTCGCCTTCACAGCTTCCTGGAACACGTCGTTCAGGGACTCGGCGGTGCCGTATCTGGACTCAAGATTCAGCCACGCTTTCCATACGTTCAACCGTTCGTTCTCCTTCCTGAAATTAATCTTTTCGATGGCTTGTCTCGCAACCGCCCTTGTTCTGTCAATTCCCTTTGTGACCACCGTGCCGTACAGAGAACGCGCTATGTAGTGAATCCACACTAACGAGTTATCAGGATTTGACAAAACGAAGCTATCCAAATCGTCCTTGCTGATTGGGCTGGATGCCTTGCACGCTAGAGCTTTCGCCCGCTGGCGAAGCTTGAGTACCTCTCGCTGGTGAATTTGGCGTTCCTTCCATCCCATCTCGTCCTTTGTGCTGATTTCCACAAACGCATTGCCGCAGCATGTCCACGTCTGGGCCTCTTGTTTGAACATGCCGATCACGATGCCGAACAATTTTACAAGCTCGTCCTTCCTATCTGCGCTCGCGTGCACTGTTAGCATGTGCATATACACTTTATACGCGTCATTCGTCTTCACAGCTTTCTGGAACACGTGGTTCAGGGACTCGGCGGTGCCGTATTTAGACTCCAGATTCAACCATGCGTTCCATACGTTCAACTGCTCGTTCTCCTCCGTGAAATTAATCGTTTTGATGGCTCGTCTAGCAACCGCCCTGGCTTTGTCGATCTCCTTGGTCTGCAGATGATACGCCATGTACTGCAGCCATACTAACGAGCTGTTGGAATTCAACAAAACCAATTTATTGAAATCATCGATTGAGTCGATTGCCCGATTGTTCGCCATTTTGTTCGCTAGAGCTTCCGCCCGCCAGTGAATCTCGAGTTTCTCCTGCTGCTTCTGTTCTCGCTCAGCCGCGCACAGCTTCTTTCTCTTCTGCTTCCGTTTAGAATCTTCATCAGGCTCTTTCTCTTTGTCGCTGAATATTTTGGTATTATAAACAAAATTGTCCAAATTTGCTTTGTCATCCCAAGAAAATCCGCACTGTGGAACGCATAATCTCTCCGTTGATTCCTTTTCCTCCTCTTCTTCTTCTTCGATTCCATTTTTTTCTTGCAATTGGTTGTTGGGAGATAGCTCCATTGTGACTGTGTTCTTTGATTTTTCGAACGCGGACTTTAGCATACAGATTGGGAGAATATCACATTCGTTCCCTTTCTTTATAACGTATACTTGAATCTTATCAAGGATCTTATAAGGCGTTAGATCGGGACAATTGTCATTCACATGTCGGCGGACTGGTAGTGCCGCTAAATATCTTGTATGGTCAAATTTCACGGAAACGAGAATCAACCAATTAGTAATCAATAAAATTTCTGCTTTCAGTAGAGTCCCAGTGGGAAATTCTCGTATCTTTTCTTGGTTCGGTCTAATACTGTGTACTATTTTCTTTAGCAACGATACCTCGACAGATTCATCGTTATAATTCTTCCATAAGACCGTACCACATACTAGCTCTCCTATTTCATGCCTGCCCAAACAATGAGCCTTGCGCACCATGCCAATCAACTTATTAGGTAATTCAAGCATCAAACCGTCCTTAGTTACCTTTCTGACAACGCCAAACACCATGCGACCTAGAACTACCGACGAGATTGGTTTTTTTTCTTCCTGGTAAAACAGTCTCTTTTCTAGCTCAACCAATTTGTTGAAATACAAACTCAACGTATCTATCGACGCCATCATCTGGATTTCGTATTCAGTTGGACTCTCCCAAATGTCTTTCATCGTTAAAGCGAGCTCTTTCTCTCGCGCGTTGATAGCTGTGATTTTAACAAGAAGTATCTTATTCTCCCTCAAGTCTTTGACATTGCTCACTGCGTTCTTGTACGACACAAATCCGGGTTTAGAGTAATTCTCTATCGGCAAGATAACTTTCACGCCGTCGTCCATCTCGGTGCGAGAATAGAGCGAGCATGGAATGCAATCACCTACTTTTAATGAATCGAAGCCGCCGTAATGCTTCAGGAAAATGCTCGACAATATTAGAGTTGGTTTAATGGCGAACACAAAAGCCGTGATTACATCTCCAGGAACATATGACTGCGCTAGCAACTTGGCGACCCTGCCGCACGGGGCCATGTGATGGACTGGTAAGAAGCCTGTCACAACTTTACCTTCCTTCTGTATCTTCAAATGTATTCCGCTGTAGTTGTCCGCTTCTGTTACTATTCCTTTGACCATCTCTCCGAACGAGAAGTTAACTTGTTTCATCTCCTCATCAACGATTCTTAATTTCATTTTCTGTATTTTATGCTTCTTGGATTTAACATGTTCTTCAAACATCTAAAACAATAGTGTTATTATCAGTTATATTTGCACATAATGTTGTTATATTTTTTAAGTAAAAACGTATGGCGGTTAAATGTCGATATTAAAAAAGAATTTAATATATGTGCCCAAATACAGATTGAATTGATAATGCTGATTAATATATCTATCTTTAAACAAAGCTTTATACTTTTTCTCTGAATCTTCTCTTGAGATATACGTATAAAATAAGTCAAAAAATAAAGAAAAAAGGAATCATATATTTACCGGATCTGAAGACCTCTTAATTCCAGATTTCTTCCCATCTCGAGGAAAACTTTCCATCTAAAAAGTTCAAATAATTATTATCTATAATTAATAAAAAATAATCGTCATTAGAATAATAATGAAGATTATGTCCAAATATTCATCGTTCATAGATCTTATAGTACTGGATACGTCTTTTGACTAAAATCAAGGTTCAAGTTGTTAGACCAAGAGAATATTTTCTATCTCTTTTTTCCGTTGGAATGCGCAAGCGCGAGCTCAGCGCGGGCGCAGTCGCTGCATGTATGTATGTTACATACAGTCAACACTATATTTGATGAAGCATAAATATATATGTATATATTTAATTGATGTAATGTATATAATTAATTAATTATTTAAAAATCGTTCGACAAAGTCTTTTATGACCATTAAACGGATATTTAAAAAGGAATTGCCATTTTTCTTTCAGTATACACAGTATCCGCAGAACTGACATTATTATCATGATTTTTCGTTCAAAATGATAATTGATTCTAAATGGTAAGAGACTCTGTTTATTTAAATTTAATTCGATTTTATTTTAGCCAGAAGCAAAAGAAATCACGCAAATTATTAAAGATGCCATTGATATCGGTTATAGGCATTTCGATTGCGCTTACTTTTATGGTAATGAAAAGAAAATCGGTATTGCTATCAAGGCAAAAATAACGGAAGGCCTTGTTAAGAGAGAAGATCTGTTTATTACAAGCAAGCTATGGAATACCTTCCACAGTCCCAATCAAACAAACACTAGCCAATTTTGATCTCGATTACATAGATTTTTATTTGATTCACTGCCCTATTTTGGATATAAAGAGGGCGAGGATCTTCTTCCTACAAATCCTAACGATACTCTCGCTTTGAGCGATGTAGATTATCTCGATACTTGGAAGGCTATGAAAGGTGTGTTATCTAAAGGTTTGACAAAGAACATCGATGTCAGTAATTTTAATTCTGATCAGATTACCAGATTACTTGAGAATGCGATGGTTAAACCTGTCATAAATCAGGTAAGACTGACAATAATTGAAAAACACTCGCTAACAGTATTATTTTTAGCTGAGTCTTCATACTTGATAATTTTATTATTTTCTAATGTTTTTTTTTACTAATGTGAACTTATAAATCACTTTAAAATTGTATATTATTTGGATTATTATGAGTTTAATAAAAGAAATTTTTTTCTGTATTTATCATCAATTTTTTATTTTTAAATTTTATGAAAAGTATATTTATATTTAAAAAATGTAAAGACTTATTTTTAATACCTTTACTATTTTTGTGTTATTTTAGATCGAATGTCATCCATATTTAACACAAAAGAAATTATCAGACTTTTTCAAGGAAAAAGGCATTCTTATTACTGCGTTAGTCCACTCGGATCACCAAAGAATTTATGGGATAACCCACATGATCCGAAATTGTTGGAATACAAAGAATTAATTGAGTTCGCGCAAAACATCTGCACAAATAATTTTTCGTTATCAAGAATGTTATTAAGATATTAAAGTCTCAAAGTACCATACTTTCTGATAAATTGTACATATTGTATATAATTTCCATTTTTTAAATTGTATTGTATAACAGAATGTTAATCATTCTGCCCCTGTCAATCACTGTACCTCTTCCCCTATGTTAAATTATATTTAACATTTTTTAGCATTTATAAATACTAAAAACTTGATATATTAAAGTATTTATTAAAAAATTTTACTAATGATTTGAAGGTGGATCGAGGTCACATAGTAATTCCCAAGTCAGCTTCTAAAGTACAGCTTACTGAGAATATGGATATATTCGACTTTAAGCTTTCATTCGAAGATATTGCTTTTATTGACATTCTGGATTTCAACGGAAGAATTTGTCACTTTAAAAGTACATTCTTGTTACCAAAAATCTTTCAAATATCTTTTTTCAAATAAAAAATTGAATTATACTAAAATATGTATATGTATGCT
>VBVR01002739.1:0-20941 GCA_011638315.1 Tetramorium parvispinum | reverse complement strand
CCTTTCGGTCGCCCCCCTCCCCACCCTCCTCTTTCTCTCATCTTTCAGACTTACGCTCGTGATGCTCCGCTCTCCAGCAGCTGGTCGAGGGCAAGGTCGCAACTCCTCTGTCTCTCTTTCTCTCTCCCTCTCTCCGGCTCGCTTCTTCCTCCCTTCGTGCACCACGTCGCCGACCGAGACACACAATTAACACGCCCGAGGGGCGAGATGAAGCACCGCGCTCGTCAAGGATCCACGCTCGCGTCTTCGCCGCACGTCATTCGTAATCGCGTCGCAGGGAGCACTGGACCAGCCGAAGGTCGGTCGCGAGAACAAGGCCTAGCTCACTCGGCGCCGTTTGCCGCGCGTCTGCGAGCGGGCGGTTTAGACTTCAGACGGCGGCGCGCACCGCCCCGCCGCCGGCCAATCGCGAGCCGCCCGCGCGACTCGTCGTGGGAGCGCGGGCGCGCCATTCGTCTTGCTGCGCGACGCGCTCCACTTCGCTGCGACGTGCCTCTCAGTGCCGCTGTGAATAATTCGCCCCGGAGCGAAACGAGAGAAACTATCGTCTGGCGAGTACGACTGCACCACGTGAGAATCGCGTTTCCGATTTCGATTTTACGTTCTTGCCGAAATCCTCGAAATGTGGAGACGTTGAAAAGAGGTGCGTCCCGCGCGTGCGTGTCTTGTCCAGGCTCGAAGCGTCATTGAAGATTCTTCGTCTGATTGGCTACCCGAGTCACGTGACCGTAGCGCCATCGTGTTTCTTACTACACTCGTGAAAATGGATAAAGCAGGGCACTTTTTGCGGGCCAGGTAAGTTTAAATGTACACTAAAATAAAATGTACAGTAAAAATTAATTGATTATTATTTAAGAAAGAAGAGACTACATGGAAAAATTCACAGTTTATTTACATCTCTTCCTTGTAAGTTATTTACAATAACAAGATAACGGCAATTTCAGATACATTGCTTCTCTGATATTACGATACCTCGCTTTTTTTTTTTTTATCAAGGACTGCAAGACACTTGATATATCACAGCATTCTTTTTCTTTTTCCTTTTCATTTTCCTTTTCCTTTTCTCTCTCTTTAGTGAAAAAGGAGAACGCTTCGCAGTATTTTTTGTAGCGTCAATTGGACGGCTGGCTAGAACTCTAACGGCGCGAAGATTCAAAATTTTTGAACGATTGAAATGCAACCACGGCTAACGAACCAAGAACCATCGTAATGCTTATTACGATATCTCTGATTATATCTTTTATATATATTTGAATTCTTGATTAAAAATTCTAAATAAAATAAACTAGATATTCCTAAAATATGAATATTGATATTTAACTTTATTTTATTTGAAAAATGTGAATCCAGAATATTAGTTATGTAATAATATACAATGTTTTGGAAAATTAATGCATAATTTATCGTACAAATAATATATTTTTCATATAACAACATTATGTATATATTATTAATATAATACATCTATTATTAATGACAATAAATGTAATATATTAAAAACTTATAAAAAAATGCACGATTTTCACAGTCGTGATGATCACAGTCGTTACATCACTAATATTATGAACCGACGCAATATTATCAATTATACAATTTTGCTTTCTTTCGCACCTTTGAAGCTTCCGAAACATTGATAAGGGCACTTTCCTTCCGATACGCCTTCCCTTCCTTCAAGTCATATATAAAATCCTTGCTTAAAGGCTTTATTCGTTTGCGCATGGGACGTCGGTATTTCTCACTCATATTATTTAATATCGAACGAAATGCTTCTTTGGGTTTCTCGATAACTGTGGCATTGTTTACGTTTTCAGTCGCGTCTGCATTCCCACTTGCATCATCATTAGTTTCTAATACGCGTTTATTGGAATCATCATCATTAGTTTCTAATACGGGTTTATTGGAATCAGTCTGAGCCTCGATCGTGCTTGTGTTAGTCGGACCAAATATCACTTCCATCACCATCCGCTTCAGTTCAGGATCATCTTCTAATTTTCTACCATTTTTTATATTTAATCCTGATAAATCTTGTATATCAGCCATTTTTTCGTTCGCATCAACATCTTCATACTCAGGATTTCCATGTAACTCCGCGACTTGCTCGTTCGCAACAGTGGGTTCACTTTGCGATATAACGCGTGTATCCGAGTCGCTGGAATCACTGGAATTCTCGCGCATTTCCAGCTGACACGGCGATGCCGTTACACTTGTAATGTCGGTACTGTCCGATTTTGTCTTTGGCTCGACAATACTTGCAACGTCCTCGTTACACGTATATTCGTCCTGCGGTATTTCAAGTATCGTTTCTGCTATAGCTTTACGATTATTTTGCATGTTGTGCACTTTATTACAATGCGTAACGCAGTCGCATTTTACGAAACACTTAAAATCGCACAACTTGCAGCGATAGCGATTCCAACCGATATGCATCGCCATGTGCCTACGGAGATTAGCTATCGACGTGAATTTTCGTTTGCACAAAAGGCACCGGAGCTTATGAAAGTTCGCGAGAGTAGCTATTTTATTCTCTATTAGTAAAACCCGATTCGATTCTCTCGATGAAGAACAAGAAAACTGCAACTCGGAAGTATCCTCTTCTAATTCAGTCTTATCTCTCTCTAAAGTTAAACAAATTATTTAATTTGTTAAATATATATTTACATATTTAAATTTGCATTTTCTATTTCGTATAAAAAAAATTTATTTCAATTAAAAATCAAATAACTCACCTTTCAAATCAGTCAATCGCTTTTCATTAGGATGATTCGACGCTTTCTCCTTTTTATTTCTCGTCTTCAAAGTGGCAGAACTATTTTTATTTGCATTTGTACATATAATATTGGATTTTAAACTTTCGTCAGATACAAAATTATCTTGGTTCTCCACAGGAGACAATAATTTACTGTCATCGATATTTTCTGGTGATGTTACATTAGAGTCGTTATCTACTGAATTGCATTCAGAGACGTTTTCTAATGATGTAATATCAGAATTATTGTTATCCGTTGAACTGTGTTCAGAGGTATTTTCTTGTTTCTCTGACTTATCCCAAGCTTCTTTACTAAGACTAGACATATCTCGAATGATAAACATACTCTGATCAGAAGATGACGAAGACGACGTACGTTCGGAATTATTGCTCGACGTGTCTTTCTCTTCGCCAACGGATGACTTTATGATCGTATTAGCTACTAAATCTACGTTCTCTGTTTCACACTGTACATCATCGAATAATGAGGCTGACGATGTATTACATTGTTTAATTCTAATTGTTTTTTCGTCGCACGCGACGATTGGCGTTTGACAATACTGCAAATAAGTAGACACCTTCCTATTTGTCCTTCTTTTACGTCTATCGCAGACCTTTACAGCAGGTTCTATATGATTTTTCGGTTCCTACAAAAGATTTAAAGTATAGTATTATATATTAATTTAAAGTATTTTATTTTGTTAAAAAAATCGATCAAAAAAATTATTGGAACTTACTTGAATTTTATTGCTATCTTCCGTAACATTTGCGGCAGATACTTCAGTTGCACGAACATTTTTTATATCTCTCATCGCAGATGCCTTTCTGTGAAATGCTTTCTCTTGAATCAGCGGTTTTAAATTACGCACCTGTTCATTGGTCTTTTTATGAACTGTACAGAAAAATTAGATTATTCAAAACCTTGGTTTTAGGAAAAAAAATCAAATTTCGAGATAAATGAGATCGACATAGTATACCTATACCGGATATAGTATATCTTTTTCATATAACGATACCTTTATATAAATGCCGATAGACACTCCATGAATTTGCAAATATATTTGTACAGTAAGGACAAGGATAACACAAACGTTTGGACGCATGCAACGTTTTTATATGAACAGTTAACGTCTTCTTCGTTGAGAACTTTGCGCTACCTGCGTATCAACGAGAATTTCTCATATCTCTTGAATATCTATTATTACCAACTAGTAAGGATTATTTATACTTACATATAGCGCAAGACAAATTATTCATCGGTAATCTGTATATCAGTGATTCATTCTCCTCGTCGCTCATTTTCGCTTGTATAGGACTGTCACTCTTTTCCAATTGATTTTCAGGCTGTTCCTCTAGCTCTGTTGCGAGAGGCTTCTGATCTGTGATATTCTGCAATTTTGTTATCTAAAAACAGAATGAACTGTTAGAAGCATTATACACGTCGGACTAAACATGTACAATTATGAAAATAATGTGCAATTTTAAATATATACATATAAATTATTAATTTAAATATACATAGCAATGAGATGACACGTGGTTTCATGCTAACACGAATGATTAGTAACGGAAGAGTCCTGAGTTTAAATCCCCTCATACCACATACATTATCTCATTTTTAGCAGAAAATCACAGGAAGAGTTTTAAATCTTGAATTATTTAAATCTAAGACATTAGGGATATATTACACCTATCTGCCCATCTTATACTACTATATAGCAGTAAGTAAAAGAGATTAACTTTAGGAATGAATACTTAGTATAACGCTTACTTGTTCTTTCATTAAATCTATAGAATCGATCACTGCGTCCGATGATTCGATAGTTTGATACATTACAGCACCATTTGTATCTATAGGTTCCAAATAGATATTTCGATCGTCCGAAACATTAGAGATCGGCATATCCTTAACATTGTCATTCTCCGTACGTTGCTGTTCTACATATTCCTCTCGCCTTTTATTCAACATTTCTATTATCGCACTGAGATCCTTTTTATTTGATTCCTTGGATACTTGACTCCTAAGTATTCTATCATTCTTAACGCCCTCGTCATTTGTCTGCTCTGTCTTGTACATGTGTGCTATTGAGTCTCTGGAAGAGTGCTGAAAAAAGGAAATAGCGTCATAAGTATAGCAGCAAGTAGCCCTAATAGTACAAGCAGATTCTGAGAATGTTTGGTAAATATCGCAAAAGTACAGAACATTAGAAGAATGCCTTTAGCATGTCCTATAGAAATACAAGAATATCATGTGCAGTCAGGGATGGCACACAAGCAGACCACATTCCGCTTACCATGTTATTCATCACACGTCTACGGACGGTGGTATCAAATTTTTCCTTGCAGTACTCCCTTTTGTGAGACACGAGATTCACGATGCTTCTGAATAAACTCTGGCAAATGCGGCATTCATATATAATATTGCATTCGTACGATAATATAGATTTAACCTCGTCGGTGCCGTCTTCGAGAAGCTCGCTGACTTGGTACAAATCGGACACGCTCGTGTCGATCGGCTTACGCAGACTGGACAGGTCCGGACGGCTGGCGTTCGCGCTCCTCGTGAGAAACTTTCCGACCCGCCTGCCCCTAGTCCGCAACGTGGGCTTCATCTTAGGGTGCATCTTCTGAGCAACGGGGTTCTCCAAGGGTCTATTACGCTGCATTGTGATATATGGAAGACCTGCGGGACGTAAGGAATCATAAGAAATTCTTGAAAGAACGTGAGGGTGATTTTTTTTTTTTTTTAACAGCCCTCGAGGTGCATGAGAAACGCAACGTGATCCCAAATCGGCGTGATTCCAAATAATAATGAATGTAAATGCGAATGTAAATTTTATTTAAGATACGCCCGGGATCAGCAGGTTGCGGAAACGGCGGGCTGCTCTTTCGACCACGCGTGGAAAACACGTACGGACGTCAACAAAGGAAGGTCTCCCCACGCAGGCAGGATACCAGGACGCCGGGCAGCATGCGGTCTCTCCTGCGTTTTACTCGGCGCGATCAACGCTCAGCCCACGGACGCCAGTTAATTTCGCGAGGGTGTAGGACCACCTATTGATTTCGCCTGACGGCGCGTGGCTCTAGGCGCGAATGGGCGAGAAATTTCGCTTAAACGCAACAGTACGAACTCGCGAGCTCACGAGTCTGCGACCATTGTTGGCAGAAGTTCCCCCGTTCACCGTTCGGCGAGAGTCTCGTGCGGGCAGCACTTTAGGCTCCACGCTGCGAACGTGCGGCCGTCGCCTGGTCTCCTCGTCGCCGGCGAACCCGCGGGGGATATATATCTCACGGCGAGATGTCCGTCGTGCGATGCGCCCGGCTGCTTCCCTCGCCGAAGGTAATCACGCCCGGTCGAACCGGTCGCCGATATAACCTCTCGCTCGCCGCGAGATACTCTCCCCTGCCAACGCTCTGTTTTCTAACCCAGGATGCTACCTCTCACGTGTACACGCACGATTCCGTACTTCAGAAAATACGTGTTTCAGAGCGCAGCGTTGTTATTGGATCGAAGTTATTGGACAATACATAGAGGTTCTGGCGCCGTCAGGCTGCTCCCAGCAATTTCCAGGATGCACCAACCGCTGCTCATCCACACGATATCCGAGCACCGCGGGGCCGCGGTGCAGACTAGCTTGCAGCCGAAGATAGGATTCATAGAGAAAATGTTGAAAAAAGTCGGCATTTTGGACATGCAGAAATATGTAATTGAAAGTTTCATTAAAGTTTTTCATTACTGTTGAGCTTCAGTGGCTGGGCGAAAGCGCCTATGAAACTTGTCATATTTTTTCTAAAGTAGGTGTCTTTTAAATTTTACATTGCACTAATGACGCATCAAGTTAAATTTATAGCTATATTTATAGATGTAAATTCAAGGTACTGATTGTTATCAGATATAATCTTGATCTTCCAAGCTTACCTTTACAATCTATAAAAATGCTAACGTACTTCTGTACTCTCAAACATCGATTATTAATGTTGATTTATTAATTGCAGAGAAGTATGTTTTTGGGTTATTTGGTATACGAACATGTGTTGAATCAAGTGGATTATTCTTTTTTCTTCAAATGTAAGTCCCTCATTGTAAATTCTGGGCTACGTTCAGGAACTCGGGTAAAATTTCTATCTTTCTATCTTTGTTACTGAAAATTGAATGAGAATAGAAGGATAGAAATTTCATGCGAGTGAAGTTTCTAAACACAGCCTTGTAATAGTTGTAATTCAAACTCTTACATTTTTTAACACGTTCTTTGTAGACTTTAATATGCAAGACACGTTTCTCTCTTGGTTTCTGGTGACAGAACTTCATGTGTGGATGATAATGCTTCGCTACATGGGAGCTGAGAATTATGGGAAAGTTGTTAGAAATTATGCAGTAATGGCAATGTGGGATGACACAAAGGCCAGAGTAGACAAACTTGGTGTAAGTATAACATTGTATTTTTTTAATATATATATACATATGCACTTCCATAATTTTTCATCAATTGTCGCTGGTATTAAATGTAATTATATTATGTTATTATTGCAGACAATTAGAAGCAAACTTAAAAATGAAAAAATACAGGAAATATCGTATCAATTCAACGCCGCTATAATAGGTTACGATGAGGGCATACAATCTGATGATAAAACGTTAGCAGGCGCATTGTGGAGACGATTCTTTATTCTGGAATGCAACAATCCAGAACACATTGAAACGCTTGTCCTTTATGTTAGAAAACAGGTAAAATTTTTGTTTCAGAGAATAATGCACAGCGTTTTTACATACTTTACTCCATTATTGGCATAAGATAACTTGACGCAACTCTTATTACAAAACTTCTATAAATCATTTCTTTTTTGTTCATTTTCTAGATTTGCTTGTTTGACAGTTTATCAAATCAGGATATTTTCAGGACAAAACCTGTTTTAAAGTTGATAGACATAAAAACTTTGTGTAAGCATCAACAATAATATTTATAGTTACCAGGTAAAAGTAAGAGTTAATTAAATTGTGTTCTTGTAAATACATGCTGAAAAGCGATTGTAAAATATAATAAACGTGGACTGTTATTTCTTCGCCAAATATTTTCTCTAAAGTAAAATATTTATTATTATTATTATTTTACATTGCACTAATAACACATCAGCTTAAATTTATAACTGATTAGATATAAATTAAGGATACTCATTGTTCACACATTTAATTTTTTGATCTCCCAGGCTTATAATTATACGACACACGTAAGATCTCAAGCACTCTTCATTATTCATACACTCTTCGCTCAGTGATGGCTTGGCGTGTTTAAAAAAGTTCCTGAATCAATTATTATTAGTTAAGACAGAATAATTGACAGATAATAATTCACAAATCTTTATATATTACCTGTAGTAGCGAATTTGCATACTCTCATCGTTTGCTAATTTCGTAAACCAGGCTGATAATGAATCGTATGACAAGTCGGAAATGCCATATTCCTCTTTAAACGAATACGACTTGTACCACGAAGGCCGTTGGTCAGAGTTAGTATTCGCTAAAGTTAAATTATATATCCAATTCTCGAAATCTTTTACCGCCTGTAATAGAGTTTGCACATAAATGTATGTTGCTTGTATTTCACAGGAATGACATGATACTCACGTAATTTTTGCTGTCAACAGTGTACAGCTTATAGTTGGGATTTAATTTCGAGAAGGCAGTTGCGCAACCCCCGTTCCAAGCAACATTATTAATCTGGCTATTATCATCGCCGCCGTAAAACAGATTTAGTTCATCATTGTGTGTATGGCCGTTGAATTGCGCTCTAATAATGTGGCCGTATCGCTTGACAATTCTGATATATTCTTTTCTCCATGGTCTATGACATTCGTTACCAGATGGAACATGCCCTATTATGTGCACAAATTCTCCATCCTTTTCAGCTTGCGAAAGCGTGTCTGCCAACCATTGCAACTGATCGTCAGGATCTCGCGGCTGATACCACAGCCACCTAGAAATTGTTTTTATACAGAACCGTGTAAAAAAAGTAAAATATCTAACTTATGTGCTTCCTCCTACACTTAAGACAAGTATATAATTTAAAAAAAAGAGTAGCGATATGTAATATTGAAGAGGCTATGTACAAATAACAATATGTGATACATAAGATAATTCGTAATATCTACTCGATATCCTAGATTGATAACATAACCGGATGTCATAAAGATAAAGTATGTATTGTAGATCAATCAATAAGTTACGATATCGGATCTATAATTCAATTATTTAATTAATTTCCCATATCTCACAAAGTTAAAAAAAATGATGTACTCACCAGTTGTAAGAATAACATATGTTACTGTTCAGCGCTATAATTCTAAACCCTTTCTTAGGCGAAACTGTATAATATCCACCCTGTAGAATGGTAGAACGTGTAGATTCTGGTAACCATCCGAAATTGATCCATAAATCGGCCATCATGTTATACAGCCATTGTGTGCTTATCTCGTCATTAGTTACAGTCTTGGGTGCAAATCTAGAAAAATTTAACAGCATTAATCTCAAAATACGTGAATGAGTAAATAGTTGAACAAAATATATGAAAATTGGATAGCTCACTGATTTAGAGGATGCGGCTCATGATTACCCAGAATAGGATATACAGGAACATTTCCAAATATTCCATGAATTTTGAGATAGCTTCTGTTCAGACTTTTTTTATTCTCCTCAATACTAGTTTCCCAAACACCGTGGTCTACTACATCGCCAGTGAAGTAAACGTAGGAGATATTCTGCAAATTAATGTCTCATAAAGTAACGCGCAGTTCTTAAGAATCATAAATAGTACATCAATAGATTTTTTTCGTACTTGATGTTGAGCTCTGATATGATCTAGGACATCAACGACGGTATGCCAAGGACTGTCGCAAGAACCGTAATCCCCCCAATAGCCTGCCACCTTGCCACTTGTATTTGTGTCGTTTTGTCCTATTCGACAACATGCTGGTTCACCGCATTGTGAGTTGCCATAAGGTTCATACTTGGGGTCGTAATGAATATCCGTTATTTGCACTATATTTAGGGTTTCGTTGCTTTCTTCTGGATCAATCGCTATTGGGGGACTGCTATCAATGTTGATTGTCCAATTGAACTCTTCACTATCAATCGGGCAAGCTTCTGATTCTAATATAACGCCACAAATTGTGGATGCCGTTAGATTCTGCTTTGAATCTACGATATACAAAATTGTTGGCTGCAAGTAAAATGTTCAGATAACATTAAACATGTTAAAAATGCCAAAAATATGTTATTGCTATTTATATAAAGTTACTTTTTTTACATGTTGTAATAATAAAATAATAATAAAATAAAAATTTTCAATATTTTATTTGCATAACAATTCAATTTACTTACCAAATTGATAGTTATTGCACCCCTACAGACTTGTCTAGTTTGCAAATTTAGTTTAGCACAAAGTTCAATTCCTGTACTTCTTATTTCTTCCGCTGACATGCCTTTCTTGCGATATTCCATTAAAGTATTTAGAATAGACCGACATAATATGCATGTAATTGAACTTCTTTCACCAACAAAACTGCGCCAGTCCGTTTGTTGCAAATGAGTCGGAAGAGCTAGTCTATGGATTAACTGTCGAAATTCTGCAGTTTCTTCTCGTTCCACAAAATTTTCAATTTCATGTGAAAAGCGTGATATCGTGTCATCTGCAAAATCAAATAAAATTAATATTTTCCAGTTTTCGTAATAAGACTTAATACAATATAAAAAATAGTAATAAACAAAAACTGATGTCATTTTGTGTCTTTGTAATTCTGTTTTGATTATTTTACAATTTTTTAAAATGGCAAAATTTTATATCTATGGATCTACGTTTTATTGCGTAATATAAATTGATGATCAAAGATAATAGAATCGATAATTATTTAATCTTTTAGTAGCATCGTAAATACCAGCATAAATCAGGCTATCTGTACATTTTGCTATCAAAAATGTATCATCTTGATCGACAAACAACAAACAGCAACTGATAATATGAATACTACACATTGTTGCATTATTTTATGATATATAATCCTATAAATATCTTTTGTTAATATGCATATTAATTAAAAGACAAATCCTTTTAAGATTATAAATATAGATCTTTGACAAAAGTTATAATATGTGTGAAATCACATATATATGTGAAATCTTTTAAGACTGTAAATATCTAATTTATTAATTTTTTATTTAAATTCTAATAATTTGCCATACTTAGGTTGAGCGTGTCGCTGTTTGCAATCTTTAATAAAAGTGCAAACAATAATAGTTTGCAAATAGTCCGCATATTGATACGACTGGAGTACTGTAGCACTCTACGGTGAGTGGATATATGCCGATACTAATACAACTGTGCAATAACTCTGTCATTGCACAGTTATATACTATCGGTATTATTATATCTGTAAGATAATTCCCCACTTTCATCATTCCTCTCAAACAGCTTTAAAATGGTTCAATAAGAGGTGGTAGAGATAATGATGATTAGAACCAATGGTGTAATATGAAACAAAGGATATCACTGTTATGTGATATTTTTATATTTGTTACGAGTAACAAGATATTTCGCCCATTTTATGACATTTTTATTGACAATTACTGATACATAAAATATATCAAGACAATAAAGTGAACGATTATTTTATAATATACATAAAAATAGACTATTACGATTTCATAGTCAATGGATATTTATACATATGCCACAACGCGCATACTTTTAGAAGATTGAGTACACTTCTTAGATATATCTTACAAGAAGAATGTTTTTTCAAAATTATGTACTCTTTTACTCATAAACCTCGAACTCATCAATCTTCAATTACAAGATCATCCAGCATTTCTTCGAGCGTAATCTGTGGAATGCTTGGGTCTATTTCGTTAGTATCAACAGGGATTTGTTTCCGAGTGTCTCTGAATATATTGATGTTCTGCCTCATTTCTGGATCTTCTTCCAGCTCGTCAAGGAATTCATTATATTCGCTGCAAAACACAATGTTATCAGACAATTTGCAATATAATTTGCAAAACTTATAGGTTTTGTATATCGTTTTTCAACATACTTATTTTCTGTACTGATACTAGCTACTTCGTCAGTAATATGTTTCAACTTCCATACGCGTGCCTTGCGACGAGCTGCCTTGTTGTGACTGTAGAACTTCTTTACCAGAATGATATCAGGTGTGGAATCTTCACTTAATTTATCGAAATTGACATCGTTGATATTAGTGTCTTTCAAAGCATAACTACAATAAACAAGTATAAGATAAATTCTTAAGCTCCTATAAAATATTTCTCTTATGTACATATTACACATAAATTTATTGTAAATTATATAAACTTACCCGAGAACTGAATCACCTGGTTTAAGTATATGGCCTAAATGTGTACGTGTATGAATTGGATTATCATTTATCCCCAACTCAGTTGCTTTTACCAGCCATGCGTCTGCTATGATGTGCTAAAAAATTAGTTATCAAAAATGAATTTTTTTTATCTTGAATGAATAACAAGTTTCTCGTGCTATCAAGAAGATAAGATTTTTTTTTCTTTTAGCATATTATATACAAGCTTAAGTAGTGTAAACAATTATATTGTTGTTGAGATATTTTGAACAAAAGGAAATCTTACTTTGTTAGAAATGGCTCCTTGTCCTGGGAAAACTTTTCTATTTTTATACTGTATTGGTTCAATATCCATCACAACGTACTCTGTTAATTGTTTTGGATCGCATATACTATTAAAGTTATATCTCCAGTAGACATTCGACTCGAGTTCAGCAACTAAATAAAACATCACTGTGTAGATCAATTATCTAAATTATCATTAAAGTTATTATTAATATTGTAACTTACTTTGCCCTGATGTAAAATCTATAAGATGCACCGAATTTGTGATTCGGTATACTAAACAAATAGGATTAATGCCACCCAATTGATGAGCCAACTTTCGTGGCAGGCAAACTACGCTGTCTTTGGAGAGCGGAACGAGTTCAACGCTGTCATACACACATGATACAATAAAGGCATTAAATAAAATCAAAATATATCATAAATATGTGCTGCGTATATTTACCTGTACGTAAACTTGTAGTTGTATAAATTACTGTGACAGTCGTGTGAAATTAATTTCTTCGAATGTTGAGTATAGCATGGCATGACCGTTACGATAAAATCAATCATTTTTCTAGCTGCGGCTTCGTTTGCAAAGAAGAAATCCAGACCATCTGTAAATATTAGAGCATTTTAAGTATCTGTCATCCATTTGACATATATTATTGGCAACGAGAAAACTTCCGTAAAATGCAATATTTACCATGAACAGGTTTTATGCCCAGTGTATGCTCATGTGCCCTATGTTTCAATATCAATTGTTCTAAATAGTAAAAAGTTTTTTTGTTTGCTGTTTTCTGCCGGATTTGCACCTATAAGAGACAACGCAACATGTATAAGGAAATCATATAATCATTCCCATTTAAATTTCTTCTTTTAGAAAACTTACACATGCACGCCAGTAATCCTTAGCTTCCGTACGGTGACAGTCTTCGCACATCTGACTATTTACCACGTATTCGACCACAAATACTTGCTCCAAAACTGTCCCGCCAATTACTTCTGCATGAACAGTTAGCTTTACCTAAGAAAAATATTAATGATAAAATGAAGCTGGAATTTAATTTATAATGCCTAAAATCGAATTAAATTTGGACACGTGGTTCTGTGCTAATGTGTGATTAGTAATGGAAAGGTCCTAGGTTCTCAAATCCTGTGTGGCTCATCATCCCATTTTTCAAACAATTGGAGACCGTTTCCTCTTCTGGAGGAGAATCGGGTTTCCATAGACAGTAGGTATATCGTAATGGTTGAAGAATGAGAGACACAATGGACCTAATCTGAATCTAAGTGCCACAGGCGAGTTTCACTGAGAACCGTCCCTCTTAGCAACATCATCATTATTATTTAAATCGATTTAATTAATATATTAATGATTAGACAGTCATTGTCTGCACTAAGAGAATTAATACATATATTGAAAAATTCTCTAATGAACTATGATTACATTTGTATAAAATTTAATTACATTTTAACGCAACTAAATATCAATTCTTAAATTCATTTGCGATTTAAATATCATAACTCAGTCAAACTATGTCTCTGTCATCCATGCAAAACTTACTTTCAATCTTTTGGAATGTGGCTCTGTCCATATAAAACCGGCGTCTATTAATTTCACACGATTCAATCCCTTTAACTTTTTCAAGCACAGCGACAAGAGTTCCTTGGATTCCAGCGCAGCATGAACCCACTCGGAAGGTGGCTGAAGATACCTGTTATATGAACGCAGTATTAATTTTGATCAAGCTAGTGTGTAACATGACTTGGAACATTTTTGAAAGAAATGTCGCACCTTTCGCAACCCTTACAGAACTGTAGGGTCGCTTGCTTGGGGATGTTCTCGGTAATGTCGACATGGGTACGCAGGCAGCCTACACACATATTAGCAGGATTTGGCTCGATGACAAGCCCGCACTCGCAGCAAGCGCTATGGGTAAGAAAAAGTTGCATTTATATGCTTGTAGGAATTAAATTTTACAAAATAATACAAGATGCTATCGAAAAATAATGAGATAAAAATTCTTGGAATCTGTACGCTGTGCGAATAAATACAGTTATAACTAAATATTGCTAAATTCATTTTCATGCTTCTCTTGTAAATCCAGTAATTGTGTTTATGAATAAATACTAAAGTAATTGTGTTTATGAATAAAGCTATAACTAAATATTGCTAAATTCATTTTCATGCTTCTTTTGTAAATCCAGTAATTGTGTTTATCAGACAACTGTTTTGCAACTATTGTAAAATTCGTGAAACTTGGCATGCTCTAATGTTCTTAAATTCAGTCTGGATTAAGAGCATATGCTAGTCAGATTCATGATTTTTACAACAGTTGTAAAGCATTTTTTCTGTTGAATACAATCATTGTGTCATGTAGTTTCATCAATCGATTTTCAACCGTTTTTAAAACATTAAATCAGTCAGAAATTTGTGACTGGCCTAAAAAAATCAAATACTTGCTTTAATATTTTGTGTGTTTCTGCACTGGGTTTTCCAAGTTTAAAACAAAATTTAAAACATACTTTTACATCTGTCACCGCAAAATTGCATGAAGCTAAACTTGGCAACATTTGATTGTAATTATACTCGTTTCCGTGCGCCATTCTGTGAATTTTTGAATAGCATCTCGAAAACATAATTTACATAAAGTATATACAAAACGTATGTTATACATACATCATCCCCTTCTTTTGCGTTGCATCAGGTAGCGTTTCAATGTACTCCATTTTACTATCTGCAAGTGAAAAAAGGACAAAAAATGTTATAAAACACGCTCGATGCTCCCTTTTTCGTGGATATCTGTCTCTTCAATCATTAATTCTCTCTCAATCAATCTTGAAGACAGAAAGTACCTTTACACCAGTTTGTCTAGCTAAAACAAGATTCTTGAACAAAGTGAACGAAAAACTCGTTCTCTGTCTCTACCTGGAATTATTTACAGTACTCTATCGCCGGAAAAACTGCGAAGACTAACAAAGCAGCCCCGGACACTCTCATTAACCTCGTGAAGCAAAAACCTAACCTAATCAGCATGCGCATGACTTCCCCCGGATACGTCACGAAACAAATGGGTTAAAAGAGTTCCGTATCTCAGAATTCTCAGACTGCATATAACAGGTGTGTTCTTTTTTAGCTAAATTTGCACCGTTCTTTCCATGTTGGAAAAAAAAGAGAACAGTACAAAAGTGCAGTTAAAAAAAAAAACAAATTTAATATTCTGTCAATGTATGATATATTTAAATCAATTTGCAAATGAATTTAAGAATTGATATTCAGTTGTGTTAAAATGTAATTAAATTTTATACAAATGTAATCATAGTTCATTAGAGAATTTTTCCATATTCTGTTAATTAGATTATTAGAACAAGAGACGTCTCCGCGCCGATTGGTCTCAGATCCCACGAGGCTGCACGAGGCCTGGAGTTTTACTAGCCTGATCCGGCGCGAGGGCCAACTTCACGTCGCGGAGCGAACCTGCCGCTACGTTCACTCGAGTCGGCCTCGAGAGAGCACGAGAGAGCGGACTCGCGAGAGCGGTGGAAAAGAGCGCTGCGCGGCACTGCCGTCGTGGAGGGTGGTGGAAGGCATGGTCCGAGGTATTTATGTAACTTCACTTTGATGAGGCGGAAGACGACCGCTGTCAACGGACGACGGACAGGACCTCGCCAGGTAAACGACGTCGTGGATGTAAGCGACGTCGGCGGGACGACGAATCGGCGATACGTTTGTTTGCAGACGAGCGGGGATCGCGGGGGCTTCACGGCGGGCCGCTGAGTTAGGATCCCGAGGATGGGCTCCGGCCAGAGCGCCCGCAAGCTGACGATCTCGAACGAGGAGGAGGTCGGGGTGATCAAGGTCTCGAACGCGATCGTCCAGCGTCTCGCCCAGGGCGAGAGGGCGCGCGCCCGCGAATCGCCGTCGGAGACGAGAGCCGGCGCGCCGCCGGTCCAGCACGTCCCGGTGACCCCCAGCGCGGCGACGGCGCCTCAGGCCGGCGAGGCGGCGCCTGGACAGCCGGTTTATTACTATCCGGAGTTCACGATGTCCGCTCTTCAAATGCAGCAGCAGATGGAGGAGGAGCTGAAGCGGCAGGATCAGTACTGGCAGAGGCGCCTGCGGAATCTCGAGGACGGTTACCAGAAGGTCAATCGGGTCCTGGAGGACGAGTACAAGAAGGCGGCCTCCGAGACCTCCCTCGACAAGTCCGGTGAGTTTAATTGTCACTCCACAGTTGAATTTTTCTCCAGTTTGTTTAATTACGCCGTGAAACACGTCCGGCTAATGTCCATTTCTATCGATGCAGATTAACTTTAATCTCAGTTTAACTTACTTTCTATCTTTTTTTAATCCTAAAAATTAGAAAGAGATTCAAGTTAATCTGCATTGATGGAAATAGACATAAATGACGAATTTCTGGCAGCATTCAATGGAAAGGACAACTTAGTGAGCCTTTAATACAATTGTTTTATAGATCCAATGAAAAAACTAAGTTGCTTTTAAAAAGATATTTGACATCAAGGGTGGCTAAGATATTTGATAATATAAAAATAAAATTAATTTCTGAATAATTTCTAGATCTTTCTCATGATCGAATTAAAAAATTATAATGCATTGCTTTAGGACAAAAAAACTTTTGTATAATGCAACAGTTTTTCAATTTAATATAACTGTCGTTACAGGCCAGAAAACGATCGATATTCAGAATACAGTGCAACCGTGTTTGGAAAACAGTAGTAAGGTCCTGAAGTGTTTCCAGGACCATCCCAAGGAGTCTCTCAAATGTTCAAACTTGATAGAAGAGTTTTCCAATTGTGTCTGGAACGTGCATACACGCATGATCGAAACGCGCTCGTAATACATTCTATATTTGCGCGTCTCCTAGATCACGGCAACTTCAAAGGACATTTAGTCGATAAATAATAAATTGTGCATCAAAGTGTAATGCCTAAAATGCTTATCTCAGCAGAATTGTCGCTGATGGAAAGTAGAGTAAAGTGAAGAGTACGCGAGAAAAAAAGATGTAAAAAAAATAAATAAATATAAATTGTGATTTGTAATAAAATTATGTGCGCGAGATGAATAGTGTTAAGCATTAGACACAGGGTACATTTCTTTCATTAATAGTGTTTATCGAAATTTAATTAGCAATGGAATTTTACAACGCTGTACGCGACACATTTGTTTACTAAAATGACTTTATAATTAATGCAGGAGAGTGTGCACCGTGAAGATCAACCTGAACAACTTATTTTGAGTTTCCCATACAGTTCTATTCATAGATCAAAATATATACAGCATAACCCAGGGTGCATGACCCAAATGAAGACCTACAGCACAGCACACAAAGTTTATATATACATATATGTATATATAAACTATATTTTTTTATATAAGATTAAATATAAAAAGAGGAAACATTGCAAATGCAAGATTGGAAGTACATTTGAGATATATTGTCTAAACCGTATGTAAAATATATATCCTATTTATACATTAATACTTGCCGAATGTATAGCGTGCAATAATCGGTTATTCTCAGTGCAGTTTAAAGTTATAACAATTGACGGCGTATCTGCCATTAAGATTTGTACCACTTCTCCCAGAAACAAAAATACAAATTATAATGAAAACTTCAATTTATGGAATTCTTAGAATTACATTGTTAACCGTTCATAAAAATAACAAATACGTTGTAAGAAATAACGATACATCACGAATTAAGATGGTCGAGTACAAACTTCATACACAGGAAGTGCACAAAATTGGAAAGGGGATGTACAGTGTTTTACCAGGCACGTTACACACTAATATTAGTATACAATTTCTTAACGTAAGTATATAAATATGTTTTAATATCTCATGAAATGACTTCTGTCCAAATTAAGCGATATATAAATCGTGTTTAACTAACGTAATGTATAATTTAAAGATTCATGAGCAATGATTTAAAAAAAACAAAGAAAAAAAGGAAAACGAGAAAACTTGATTATTCAATCCGTTTTCTTATCACCGCTCGATTGCACGAGTTTCGAATGCTCTTTAGTCAAACGATCGTATTCCTTCGCGAGTGACTCCGCCTGTGATTTTACCGCTTCCTTATCTTTCTTCTCTTTAGTTAAATTATTCTCGAGGTCCTGGTTCTTAACTTGTAACTCTTTGATTTGATTTTTCAGCTCCGAGACCGCTTTATCATGCGCCTCGTTGGAATCATTCTGCGCCCCGATCGATCTCTCAGACAACAGGCTCCTGGCTGTGGTTGTCGCGGACTGAGCCTGCCGCATGGCTGCTTCGTTTTGAGCGAGCAGGGTTGCTTGAGTAGATATCAGGATGATAAGACGGCGTATCACTAAGCTCAGAAACAGCGCAAATCCGGATATGTAGAAATTCCTTTGTGCGCGAAACAATCTCATGTTTTCTAGAAAGCATACACAAATATAAGCAGTAGAATTAACATAATCAGTATTATAGCCAGAAGAATATGAAAGCGAATTGATGTAAAGAGTACAAGAGATAATTGTATGACCTACCTTGCATTTCAACATTCAAATGATGACCGTGATCATTGTGATCCAAGCTGGTAGAGTACTTCCGCATCTCCCGTATAGCGTCCAGCAGAAAGAGGACCAGGACACCCAGTAAAACCACAAAATAAATGGAAGCTTGATTACTTAAACTCTGCAAGAAGCGAGATCTGAATAACTTTTGCCATCTTTGCGGCGAGGCTACTGGCAACACCAGAAGCAGGACGATCGCGACCTCGACGTAGAGGAAGCTGGCAATGAGCGTCCACTGTAGACTCATGTTTGTTTTTTTATTCTACGCTTGTATACAGATATCTGAAAAAAATTGATGAAACATAGGCGTGATTGTCATATCTCGAGACCTTGGAAATCAAGTGTTTTTCAATGAGATTTCGCGTCATCATTTCTTTTTGGCTAAGTGTAGAACGGTCTTCTCTATCTTCCTGCAAAAGGCCCACGCGTGCGGCACAACATAATAATGAATAAAAAAAAACTACATTAATTCGTATCGCTGCGACGCAATTATTTTTTCCGCGTGACAGGAATTGACGAGATGACACGCGATTTTGAATTATATCGGTCGTGACGCAACGTCACTGCGATTATACCGAACGTGAGAATTCGCGGAAAACCACGTCGGCCTGACCGGTCCTCGACTGTCACACGTTTCCGCACGCGTGGTGGACGCGACCCTCTCGTTGCCGCCGTTCAGAGGGAACGACGGAATCGCGTCGCGATTCTCCGGCAGCTCTCTTCTCGAAATAACACAGATATACTTTAAACGAGTTGTTCGGCAATAAATGTATCGACGATTATATACGTTGGCACGCGTCTTGTTCGCCCGGGCGACCGGCGAATCGGGCGAATCCCTCTTGTCACTCGCTACCAATTCACCAGGATCCTTACGTACCTTCCGCGAGGACAGGCGTGCGACGGCGACAGCAGACGAGAGAATTCAGAGACACGTCGTCGACTTCTCTCGCGGCCACTTCTGCGACGTGCAAACGGTGCAACGTGCACGAGTGGGCTCAAAGTGCGAATCTGTGCGAATCCGAGCGCTAGCAACCTCGTCGACGGTTTTATAAATAAACCGTCGCCCGTGACGTCACCCCCGGCTCTTGGCAAAATACATTCTCTCTCTCTCTCTTTCATTCTATTGTTCTCTCCCTCGCTCTCTGTTTTGCATAACAGTTATATATGGCATCGCGTGTATGAATGTGGTACCGCGTTGCACGCGACCAATCGTCTCTCGTAACGTGTTGATCGGTCCCGAGGAGCGAGAGGTTGATTGGTCGCCGCTGGAGTCGCGCGTTATTCCCCAGAGGGACTACGGCCAATCATCAATTATTTTAGTCTGCAATTAATCAAGGTGCAATCACCTTGCAATTAATTCACTCGGAATTGTTTGAAATAAAATATTTTGGGATTTTTGGAGCGTCCCATTTGGCCACGTTGAGATTGGACACGGACTAATCAAAATGTATAGTAAATGTATAGTAAAGTAGAGTTAGATAAAATCTGAATATGATGATTGATCTGCGTCCAATCGCAACGTGGTCAGACGATACTATCCAAAATTTTTGATTGTAATCTTTTTTTTTTTCTTTGTTTATATTGAGCACTGAGAAATTAATAATTCTATTCAACAATATAGATTGTTTGTGAAGTTAATGGTTGATTAAGTTTAGAGGACCTCGTCAATATTAGTAATCAATTGCCTTAATTATATATATTTATATATATTAGAATTAATTTTATTTTATATTAAATTGCATAGATTAAAGAACTTAAGCTGCCCGTACGGTATTGTGATTGGTTAGATTAATGGCTGATTTATAAAGGCCGTAAACTATTAATTTATGCTGAAACCTTAAAATTTCGACCAATGCGTAGGTACGCACAACGGAATCGAATGACGTTATTGGTCGAAACTTTACAGTTACGGCCCAAGTTAACAGTTTACGGTCTCTATAAATCAGCCTTAACTTAAATCTCGGTTTAACCTACTTTTCATCTTTCTCTAATTCTTAGGACTAAAAC
>VBVR01002738.1:0-20949 GCA_011638315.1 Tetramorium parvispinum | reverse complement strand
ACTTATAATTGTAAAATTCTATTTCAGCAAAAGATACGCGTTTTGCAGAATCATCTTAAGGCAATTATTGCATCAGTTTCCTATCTGGGTCAGTAATCGTCACCAATAGTAGCATTCCCATATTACAAATTTCTATTCAACAATATAAATGTAATAACGTAATTATTACCTAACGCAAAAAATTACAATATTGATACAATGCTATTTTTAGTTGGTGTCATAAAATATTGGTTTCTAAATTAAATTCGTCATAAATTTGTCTTAAAAAATGTTCTCTCTCACAATTTTTGCTAAGACGCAAAAGTGTAATTTCCATTTGCATAAGATGGTAAACAATATTTTACTATATATTTGTACGAAATTCATGCAGTCAACGCGTTATGTCACACCGTCGTGTAGTATATTTTCAAGATCAAAATGTATTACTCAATCACGTTTAGATGCGCGATTAAATACTATTTCAAAAGATACCGAGACTTTCTCTCGGAGAAATTGTCCCCGTTGTCACTAGATATTCAATCATCGCGCCGTAAATGTCTAAGTAAAAGACACGTGATATAACGTAGGCATGATACTTGCGATAGAGTGGGGAATTGATTTGAATTGAATTCGCGGTTACGCCTCGTGTCAACCATGTGAGTTGCGATAAAGCGATAACGCAATCGACCTTCCGTCTGGAACTTATGTTTATTACGCTGACCTTGCAGCATAAAGATCTAAGTACAATGGAAAATATAAGGATCAGAGAACAGATATTAGAGATAAGAAATAAGGTTAGAGAACATCCGAATGAAATTTCTGATTCGTGAAACCTCGCTATCGCTTATATTTTTATGGTGCTTTTAAATTGGTCCTTATTCCTTATTCTTCATTTCTTATCACTAATTTTTGTTCCCTGTTCCTTATTTTTTTGTTGTTTTATTCGCAACTATATTGCTAGACACGGGAAGCTTAGCTACAGAAAAATATGTCAAGCAATAAAATTAAGGAGTTAGGCCACTTAGCGGCGGAAAAAATAAGCCTATTTTTGGAATTTTTTTCAGCTGGACAATGAAATAAATTAAAATTCTGAAAAAGGTCTCTTATTATACAACTAATGAACTGTAAAACTTAATTTTTCCAAAGCGATACAAAACAAAATGGCGGCTGTACAGCTTTTCTTCGATTAAGCCTTTTTTCTTTTAAGGGTATACGGCCGGACCAGCAGCACTTGCATTTTTTAAGTTAGGATGAAAAACAAAATTTTTTTCGATTATACATGAGAATAGCTACAGAAGTACGTATGATTTTTTTGATATATCGATTTTTGCAAGAATGGTGCGTTTTTTAAAAAAAGTTCGAAGTTTCCAAAAAAAATTGCCACAAAATTGTTTATAACCAAAAAACTATGAAATATAATGATAAAAATCCTGCGTACTTCTGTAAAGAATGTAATTTTCAATATACAGTTAAAATTTCAAGTCAATCGGTGGAGGTTTGTTAGAGTTATGAGTCCGGCCGACTTGAAAAATGTAGTTTCGAGAAAAACGCGTTTAATAAAGTGAATCAGATTTTGAAAGTTACACTTACATTGACATTAAAGTTGGAACTTGAGAATGAGATGTGCAAAAATATTTTATTCTAAGGCAATATTTCCATAATATACAATACATATATAAAATATGCGTGAATTCAGCAGATCTGTCGCCAATCTGCGATTATTTCTGTAGACAGATCTGCTTCACGTTTGTGAGCAGTCTGCTGTCGTTTATGCAAACATATCTACCCTGCGTTTGTTGCCAATCTATCGTAGATTCTGCGCATAGATCTGCTGGATATTTGACGCAAATCTGTTATCGGTTTACAACTGACAAACATGCTGCTGCTGAATTGTGGTCAATCTGTTGTTTCACTGTTAGTGAAACTTCTGCTCTGGTATTGCATTCAATTTTATATTAGGATGTAGTAACCAGTTTTTGGTTGCAATTGGAGCGCACTTGAGAACACAGGAGGTCCTGGAATTGACAACCTCAATTCGCAGAGAATTGTTTCCCTATTGCTAACAATTCCTAACCAAATAGTTAGCTGGGTAAATATATACATACATACATACCTCTTGAGAAAGATACACGCGAGATTCTTCGCGAGAAAGAGAATCTTGCAAACATTCGTCAAGCAAAGTTGATTTATCCAGAAACTCTATTAAGATTACTCAATTAAGTATGTTATATGTCAATTGAGGATAATCGCGCGTAGTAATCGCTCGTAGACTAAGCACGTTCGAAGAAACTGCGATGAACGAGATTCCAGAGCGTTAAGATTTCGACGTGATGGCGAAATGATTTCTACATTTCGTCCTGGATTGGGACCGCACACGGTTTCCTCTCGAAATTTCGATAACATTTTGTAAACTCATCGAAACTATGTTGACGTGATCGATTGAAGGTCTTTTTTTAAACCTGACAATGAAAAAAAGTAACCTTAATAGAGTAACCGAAATTGATAATTTCTAAAGAAATGTTTCTTTACTTATGTGTAGAATCTTAAAAAGAATCTTTCCACTTGAAGCTATACCCTTGCATTCCTTAATAAATAGATCTGCAAAAGATACGATAATTGCGAATGAATCGTTTGTTTAATGATGTTCTGGTAGGTTGAAATGTGTGTCCTCTCTGCGTAGATCAACTATAAGATGTGTAGATGGAAGTAACAAACATAAAAATTCAAGTTGCTTTAATCTTTACAGATAGAACTCCATAGGAGCGAAGAGAGAGAGAGTTGGATCCTTTTTGGAAAGATGTCTGCTGAATTTGAAAGTATCAACAGCTCCGAGAGGCGGGAGTCCGCGATCGGAAATGGAATACCGTATTCCCTCGATAGTGACATCGTCATTACGGGCATATCAGGTAATTGTCGGTCGTGAATGGCTACAACTGGTCGTGAATCGGTATGGAAGCCATACAAGTGGATGATCTTAATTTTTTTCCAGGCCGTCTGCCCGAATCGTCCAATATCGAGGAATTTAAAGAGAATCTGATGAAAGAACTAGACATGGTCACTGATGACGATCGTCGTTGGCCAGCAGATATCTCCAAGATACCACACAGAAGTGGCAAGCTCAAGGACCTCAGCAGCTTCGACGCCTCTTTTTTCGGGGTACATACCAAGCAGGCACATGTAATGGACCCGCAGCTTCGCATACTGTTAGAAATCACGTATGAGGCGATAGTTGACGCTGGCATCAATCCTTCGACAGTACGAGGAACGCGTACCGGGGTATTCGTCGGGATTAGTTACTCAGATACGTATGACTTTTACAGAAAAGACCCAGAGACCCTAAAGGGTATGTATATTATGAAAAATTATGCCATGTCTCTCTCTCTCTCTCTCTCTCTCTCTCTCTCTTTCTCTCTCTCAGTCTATTATTTTTACGTTTTCTATCTACATACGTCTATTTTCTACGAGGCTATTGATATGTTCGCTGAATTCAAGGATCTTATCCTTGAAGATGAGAAAATTACTATGATTATACGGATACACCGTATTTTAATCGATGTAGACAATCGTTGATTGTTTGTTGTTTGTCACAAATACATCCGTTACGGGTGTGAGACGAGCGTGGTGGGAGAAATTATACGATATTCTGCTGATAATGAGAATAAATCGAGATACTTGCATATGCTTGCAGGATACGAAGTGCTCGGGACTGCAAAAGCAATGTTCGCTAACAGAATCTCCTTCTGTTTTGACTTTAACGGACCTAGCTATCCGATTGACACGGCTTGTTCGGCAGCTATGCTTGGCTTGCATCAGGCAGCCAACGCAATACGCAGTGGCGATTGCGATGCAGCGATCGTCGCTGGGGCAAATCTCACACTAAACCCAATAAGTACGGTTCAATTTCAAAAATTGAATATGCTGGCCCAAGATGGCAAGTGCAAATCGTTTGACGCTTCAGCCGATGGTTACGTGAGGGCCGAGGCGGTAGTGGCAATATATTTGCAAAAGATGAAGGATGCACGCAGAGTATATGCCACGGTGGTTCATACGAAAACGAACACCGACGGCTACAAATCTCAGGGTGTCACATATCCTAATGGCGAAATGCAGAATCAATTGATGCGCGAGACCTACAAGGAGGTAGGAATTAATCCGTTAGACGTGACTTACGTGGAGGCCCATGCTACCGGTACCGAAGTAGGTGATCCGGAGGAAATCAATTCCATCGATAAGCTGTTCTGCAAAGATAGGAAGACTCCTTTGCTGATTGGCGCGATCAAATCCAACATGGGTCATTCGGAACCGGCTAGTGGACTGTGCTCGATTGCCAAAGTGTTGATTGCGATGGAAATGGGCGTGATACCCCCGAATTTGCATTTCAATATTCCAAATCCGAACATTCCTGGCTTAATCGAGGGACGCCTTCGAGTGGTCGACAAGGCGCTACCGTGGAACGGTGGTCTCGTAGGCCTCAACTCGTTCGGCTTCGGCGGTGCAAACGTGCACGTCATTCTGCGCAGCAACCCAAAGCCGAAATTGTCACCGCTATTGAACGTAGCCGAACTGTTGCCGAAATTGATCGCTGTGTCAGGTCGAACGAAAGAAGCTGTGCACACCTTATTGGACAAAGCGAGAGAGTGTCGTAGGGACGACGAGTTTCATTCACTGCTCCACGTAATCCACATGAACGACATCTCGGGTCACAGCATTCGTGGCTACGAGATACTCGGCATAGACGCGACGCGAGAGATGGCCGAGGTAGCGAGCTCGAACGAGAGGCGTCCCATTTGGTTCGTATTCACTGGTATGGGTGCGCAATGGTCGGGAATGGGTCGCCAATTGTTAAGCATTGAGACTTTTCAACGCAGTCTGCGACGATGCGCGGACGCGTTGGCTCCTCACAACATCGACCTCATGAATATCATTATGAATGGCACGGACGAAACGTTCGATAACATAATGAATTCCTTCGTGAGTATCACGGCAATGCAGGTCGCTCTCGTGGACATTTTAACGTTGATAGGCATACATCCTGACGGCATAGTCGGACACTCCGCTGGAGAATTGGGTTGCGCTTACGCCGACGGCGCGTTTACACCGGAGCAGACTGTCCTAGCGGCTTACTCGAGAGGTAAGGCGGTCCTAGAGTCCAAGCTGGAACCAGGAGCCATGGCGGCGGTTGGCCTGAGTTGGGAGGAGGCCAAAAGACAGTGTCCGACCGACATCGTTCCAGCCTGCCACAACTCGGCCGACTCGGTCACTATTTCCGGTCCGATCGAGTCTATGCACAAGTTCGTGCAACAGCTCAAGAGCAAAGATATCTTCGCCAAGCTGGTGAAGAGCGCTAGCTTCGCTTTTCACAGCAAGTACGTCACCTCGGCTGGACCTAAGCTACATGCCTTACTCGAGAAGATCATTCCGAGCCCGAAGCAGAGATCAGCCAAGTGGATCTCCAGCTCCATCCCCGAGGCTGCATGGGGCAGTCCGCTCGCGCAGCTCAGCTCCGCCGCGTATTTCGTCAACAATTTGCTGTCTCCCGTGCTCTTCCAGGAGGCGATCGCGCATATCCCGGAGAACGCGATAACAATAGAGATTGCGCCACACTGCTTACTACAGGCCATTTTGCGCAGATCCTTACCGCCAACGGTGACCAATATCTGCCTCCACAAGCGGGACCATCCCGACAATCTGGCCATCCTGCTGTCTAACGTGGGCAAGCTGTACATGGCCGGTGCGCAACCCGACATTTCAAAATTTTATCCGCCGATCAGTTTCCCCGTTGGTCGCGGAACGCCCATGATCGCGCCCCTAGTCAGGTGGGATCACTCCGCCGCGTGGGATGTGGCTGTTTTCAAACAACTGTCGGGTCACATTAGCAAATGTGTCGTCCAAGTAGATTTGTCGAAAGAGACGGACGCGTATATAGCGGGACACCAGATTGACGGACGAGTTCTCTTCCCAGCCAGTGGCTATCTCTTTCTGGTATGGAAAACCTTAGCGAAACTGCACAGCGTCGACTTCGAACTCTTGCCAGTGGTGTTCGAGAACGTGCAGTTTCAGCGAGCCACCATTATGCCGAAGGAAGGAACAGTGAAATTTTCGATAACCATTTTCAAGGGGACTGACAATTTTGAGATCTGCGAGGGTGATGCGATAGTCGTCAACGGAAGAATCCGCGTGTCCACGGTTATCGAGAAGGATCAGTTGAAGCTGCCGCCGCCGTCAGTACCGCCTGCCAATGAAGAGAATTTACCGTTGAACACCAAGGACGTTTACAAAGAACTGAGACTACGCGGGTACGAGTATCGCGATATCTTCCAAGGAATCAAATCGTGTGACAACTATGGCACTGCCGGCCAACTTCACTGGTTCAATCAATGGGTTCCGTACATAGATACTATGCTTCAGTTCGTTATAGTGTCCACCAGTCACAGATTTTTGTATTTACCGTCGCGTCTCCAATACGCTGCCATCGATCCCGTTCTTCACAAGCAACTAGTGGCGGAATTACCGAAAGATGCTGGACTGCCGGTGTATCACTATAAGAAGATCAATATCGTTAAATCGGGTGGTATCGAGCTCAGAGGATTGC
Source organism: Tetramorium parvispinum (assembly GCA_011638315.1). Classification (NCBI taxonomy): domain Eukaryota; kingdom Metazoa; phylum Arthropoda; class Insecta; order Hymenoptera; family Formicidae; genus Tetramorium; species Tetramorium parvispinum. The sequence goes on along the minus strand of VBVR01002738.1, from coordinate 14,378 downwards.
ACACTTCCGTAGCGCCTCGACGACAGCAGACTCAAGCCAATCCCAAGTACGAACGGTACACTTTCGTGCCCTATGAAAATTCGTACTGTCTGGTAGAGGATCCAGTGAGAGGAAGAGTGCACGCGCTCACTGTACTCTTGCAAATTCTTCGTGAAAATATGCCGGCATTGAAGTATAAGATCGTGGAAATTGCGGGCGAACGTGCCGCGGAAGCTCTCCTGGCACCACTTATCTTCGACATTTTCAATAACGAAGTAGTCGCACCTATCGTAAGTATACAAAATTTTAATAAATTATTTACTTCGGTCGATTTAATCTCACTCAAAATAAAATAATTTTCTAGTTAAAATTCTTAGTATCGTGTATGTGGTGTAGCCAGAAATCCTGATATCAAATCTTTTTGTTTGACAGACAATTCTAATATTGAATTATCCAGCATATCATTTTAATAAATTACATTGTCGCAATGTTAAGGATTGAACAGGAACTTTAGAAATAAATAATTATGGATAAGGAGAAATTTCGATTATACCTATATAAAATTGTTGCAGTATATTAGAGCCTATTTAAAATCAAGTATTTCACTCTATTCTACATAAATTTCTGTTTATTCTATTATTTCTTACATGTTATTTATATATGTATAGGTTTAAGATGCATGTTAACTTACACACGTCACAGTCACTCAGCATTATCGCCATTTCGTCCTATTTACACGTGCCTTTTTCAATATTTAAAATTATTATTGTAAGATCATCACTGCAGGGTTGATCTTACCGATGGCGCCAGAGAGATGGCGCCATGGGTACGATACCCGTCAGTTTCGAATTGCGGAGTAACTTACACGTGAGCCGCGAATGGAGCACGGCGGCTCCATTCGCCCGAATGCGAAAAGCGGGACTCTCACTCTTGTTCGAGAGAAGGCGCGGTATAGTCGTAGCCTTGTAAGAGTCACTTAAGATCAGGATAATTACAGTCTCGTTCTCGGCCTAGTTTAAGTCTCGATTGTGGAGTGCTCGATCGTTTAAATATACGGAGAATTACTTTTAGACAGTGCTGTGATTTTCCCCGATATCCCGTCCCGATATCTCGATATAATCCCGGTATTAGATTTTGCGGCATAGCTGTGCTCGTGGCCGCCCCGATTCGTGAGTTATAGATCTCGGGAGATTGGAAGAGGCTGGATAATTTATAATAAGCTCTCGGGCATCCTATTTGTTAACAGAAGTATCTCGTTTAACGTAAATCACGTTTTACAACTCAGAAGTGGGATTACGGGCATTCGCCCATTACGGAAAATTTTTCTCGTCACGATACGGACACGTGAATGCAGGGTGGCGCGCAGTTACCCTGTCGTGTATAGTGAGTGTCCTCGGCAAGGACAACTGAAGAAGCGCGCGTGATCGGAGCATGGTAGAGGAGGTGTGCAAATCGGAGTAACTTTCGGTGCCGGCGTATACTCCGGAGGAGGGATAGGAGCGCGCTGGACAAGATGACCATGGACCAGTCGAGGGAGGAAGCATATAAATATCACATCTAACGATAGAACAGTGCTCATAGATTCGATTATGACGCATTTAGAACGGCATGGGCCGGTGGAAGATTTTCTGTTGCCAAGTGGAACTTCGAGAGATGCACGGGCTAGTCGGAAGGACGTACCACGGCAGGAAGAAATGAGGAGGAGACGATAACGACGACGAATTTGCGACAGGCATTGCTCCCGGTGACAGATGACATGCTCCGCCACCAAAGGGAATTGCAAAACCAGCAGCTCGAGTTCATGCAACGCCAACAGGAGCAATTCATGCAATTGGCACAATCTTGGATGGCCGCGAGGGAAGTACAACTAAACGACCGAAGACCGCGGGACCAGGGAGCGCCAATGCACTGCTCTTTAGAAATGTGCCGCAACCAGGGGGAAGCGGCTATTCGCCGTTGCAAGCGTCGCCGTTGGCATCAAGAACTCCGAGCGGAGGACCACCCGGAAATTCGATCAAGTGGCTCGCTACCCAAATACCGGAATTTGGTGGAAGTGACCAGGAAAACGTATCGCAGTGGGTGCATCGCGTAGATAGAGTGGCGCAAATTCATGCCGCGGCGGATGGTGCCATTCTGTTAGCAGCCTCAAGCCGATTAGTGAAAACCGCGCGTGGTACGAAATACAACCGGGAGCGACGATAGAATCGTGGAGTAGTCTCCGGCGGGAAATGACCCGAATTTTTTACCGAAGAGTGCCATTTTTCAAAGCGATGCAGAGGATTGAAGCGAGAAAGTGGAATCAATACAAGGAGAGTTTCGATGAGTATGCGATCGATAAATTATCGTTGAAGTATCAGCTCGAGCTACCAGTGGCTGATACAAACCTCCTGATCGGAGGAATAATGCAAGCGCCGCTTAGGGCAACTGCTCTTTTGTTGAGATCGCCAAATGTGGAAACCTTTCTCGAATCAATGCGTCATATCGCGAGCGGAATTGGGCAATTCGAGAAGAAACGAGCAACGGCCAATGTCGGGGGAGTAAGGAACCAGCCTACCTGCAGGAATTGCGGGGGAAAGGATCACGATCACAAAGAATGAAATCAGGAAACAGTGTGTTTTTATTGTAAGGGAAAAGGACAATTCGAGTGCGCGAAAAGGAAGGAGCCGAGGACGCAGTTTTCCCGCCCGGTGTCGTCGGCTGCAGCCATGGTGTCAAGCGTCGAGGAGACGAGTCCAGCCGAGGAGATGTTGGTCGTCCAGGAGCCGAAGGGTCATTTGGTCATCGGATCGCCGTTGATTACGATAAGTCGCTTCTGCGGAAGAAATTGTAATTTGTTAGCATTAATAGACACTGGTAGTCCGGTTTCTTTTATAAGTTTCTCGTTATTTTCGGAATTTTGTTGCGCGACGGAATACGTTTTGACTCCGCCGACGAGGAGTCTAAAGAACTTGTCGATTCACGTTCTAGATATACTCGGGTCGATAAAAGTAAATTTAACAGTGGATTTATTACCCGACTCGAACTTCAATGTCGAAGTATTCGTTTTGAAAGAAGCAACTTTCGAAGCCGATTTTATTTTAGGAAGAGAATTTCTCGAGAAGGAAAAACTTACGTTAATTTATAAACCTTCGAGTAAAGACGAATATCACGAGACCAACTTGTTTACGGTGTTGCCTCTCTGTATTTCCGAGGAATCCTCTCGGAGCCTAGAAGAAATAATTGATAGTTACGATATCGACTGTGAGCCCAAAGCGAAAGCTAAACTTAAGAAATTGTTATTGAATATAAATGAGAGACAAGTACCGTTAGTAGATGACGGGCACGCGGTCGAAGTGCGCTTGAAGGACACATCAACATATGCGTTCGCTCCTCGCCGTTTCGCGCATGTAGAACGGCTGAAGATGCGTGAAATAACGGATAATCTTCTTGAGAGGGCTATAATAAAGCCCAGTTTCTCCGTATTGCGCATGGATAGTTCCTGTTAAAAAACGAAATGGAAAAATGAGATTATGCGTTGATCTCAGACCACTTAATGCTAGAGTTGAAAAGCAACATTTTTCGTTTCCGATTATTGAGGAATGTTTAGCGAAATTGAGTGAACGGAAAGTGTTCACTTTACTCGATTTAAAAGATAGTTTTCATCAAATACGTCTTCACAAAAATTCAACGAAGTTTTTCTCGTTCGCAACGCCCGACGGACAATTTGAATTTAAAAGATTGCCGTTCGGATATTGCGAATCGCCGGCCGAGTTCCAAAAGCGATTGGTGCAGATTTTGCAGCCGCTGATACGCGCGGATAAAATTTTGCTTTATATTGATGACGTGCTAATACCGTCAGTCTCGATAGAACAGAATCTCGAAACTCTCGAAGAAGTTTGATTAGACTTAAACAATATGGTTTTGAATTTAATTACTCTAAATGTAAATTTTTGAAAAAAGAGGTAGAATTTCTCGAATATATAGTGTCAGGAGAAAGGGTGACACTTAGCGAGCGGCACGTAGAGGCAATCACGAGGTTTAAGCAACCCACGAAAGTGGTTATTGAGGTTCAACGCTTTTTAGGTTTGGCAAACTATTTTCGTCGTTTTATAAAGAATTTCGCGTTAAAAGCCAGACCTCTACAGAACTTGTTAAAAAAGACAGTTAATTTTGCTTTCGATGATACGTGCAGAGACGCGTTTGAGTTATTAAAAAAAGAACTCGTGGCTTACCCGGTTCTTCGTCTGTATAATCCCGCGGCGGAAACGGAGCTGCACACTGATGCGTGCGCACAGGGTCTCGGCGCAGTGTTATTGCAGAAACAGGATGATGGGGCCTGGGCCCCTGTTGCCTATTTTAGTCGCCCTACAAATAATGCGGAGTGTAAATATCATAATTTCGAGCTCGAAATGCTCGCGATAGTTAGAGCGGTTGAAAGATTTCACGGATATTTGTACGGTTTAAAGTTTAAAGTTATAACTGACTGTAATGCGATCGTGTACGCCACGAGTAAGATAAGCCTTAACCCGAGAATCGCGAGGTGGGTACTTTCGTTGCAAAATTATAATTTCGAAGTTGTACACCGCCCAGGCAAAAAGATGTTGCACGTAGATGCACTGAGCAGAAGCGTGGGGGCAGTTAACGAGCTTCCACTGGAAAGAAAGCTCGAATTCAAACAGCTGTGCGACCCTGTAATTAAAGAAATTAGTAAAAAATTAGAATTCGAAGACGATTTCCGTTTCGCGTTAATAGACGGATTAGTATATAGAAAAGAAAACGAAAATTTGAAGTTCGTAATTCCCGAGTCGATGGTTATTAATTTAATACGAGCGCATCACGACGATATGGCACATTGCGGTGCAAATAAAACGTTCGAAGGACTGAGACAGCAATATTGGTTTCCGAATATGCGGAAAAAAGTACATGATTATGTAGAAGATTGTATAATTGCCTTATGGCAAACAGCGCGCCTAATCGTTTTGAGGGTGAGATAAGTGTAGCCTCACTGCCTCAAAAGCCGATGGAAATCCTTCACGTTGATCATTTCGGTCCGTTACAACAGACAACGGATAACTATAAACACATCTTGGTAGTGGTTGACGCATTTACAAGATTTACTTGGCTCTTTCCCACGAAATCAACAAACGCGAACGAAACAATCAGAAACCTGCGTAAAGATCTTTGATATTTTTGGAAATCCGACGGAAATAATCACGGATCGCAGCACGGCCTTTACGGCACTAGAATTCGAAAATTTCACAAAAGCATTACGTACCAAACATAGAAAAGTGGCTGTCGTAGCCTCGTGGGCCAACGGATTGGTCGAGAGAATAAACCGGTTCCTAAAAAGTTCATTAACAAAGTCGATAAACGCGTCAGATGAATGGAAAGAAGGGTTAGGTAGAATACAATACATTATTAATAATACGCACCACTCGGTGATCAACTCGACGCCGTCGCAGCTGATGCTCGGGTATCAGCATCGTAATCACGAGGACTTCACACTATTGACGTTCACTAGAAACCTTGCGCAGATTGATAGCGACTTACAGACAAATCGCGAAAAAAGTAGAGACGCCGCGACTCACGCAACGGATGCGATTAGAAGCTACAATAAAAAATATAAAGACGAAAGAAGTAAGAAATCCTCGATTTATCACGAGGGAGATTATGTATTGATTCGCGACTTGAGAACAAAACCCGGGGAAAGTGCTAAACTTAAGGCAAATTATAAAGGGCCTTATTTCGTTAAAAAATGCTTAGGAAACAATCGATATATTATTACTGACATTCCCGATTTCAACCACAGTTCTCGTCCCGTCGACACGATATTGTCAGCAGACAAGTTAAAATATTGGATTAAACCCGTCGTGAAATAAATAAGCGTCTGGAATAAGCGAAACTGCGAGATTAGATATAAGATAGATTAAGATTGTGATTAAAGTATACGGCGTTAATGTGTTAATTTATGAATTTTGTAAACAGCGTGATTGTGTCAGCGGTAAGGTTGCGAGAGAAATCATATATTTGGTGCCACGAAGCGTGGCAAATAAAAATGCGGAATTAGAAATTACTGACTCCAAGACGGAGTCGAGGTCAGGATGTAAGATCATCACCGCAGTCGAGGTCGAGTTGTAAGATCATCACCGCAGGGTTGATCTTACCGATGGCGCCAGAGAGATGGCGCCATGGGTACGATATCCGTCAGTTTCGAATGGCGGAGTAACTTACACGTGAGCCGCGAATGGAGCACGGCGGCTCTATTCGCCCGAATGAGAAAAGCGGGACTCTCACTCTTGTTCGAGAGAAGGCGCGGTATAGTCGTAGCCAGTGTAAGAGTCACTTAAGATCAGGATAATTACAGTCTCGTTCTTAGCCTAGTTTAAGTCTCGATTGTGGAGTGCTCGATCGTTTAAATATACGGAGTATTACTTTTAGACTGTGCTGTGATTTTCCCCGATATCCCGTCCCGATATCTCGATATAATCCCGGTATTAGAGATTCTGCGGCACGAGCTGCGCTCGTGGCCGCCCCGATTCGCGAGTTATAGATCTCGGGAGATTGGAAGAGGCTGGATAATTAATAATAAGCTCTCGGACATCCTATTTATTAACAGAAGTATCTCGATAAATCATGTTTTACATTATAAAATCGCTTTGATTGTTTCAGATTGATTTACAAGTGATCGCCGCTTCTACCGACACGTATAAGGCGAGCTTGAGTCAAATAAATGTGAACGTTGATGTCATAACGCAAGACGTGAATAAAGCACCTCCTGCTCAGGATGCGGATCTTGTCGTAATGGCGGATGTTCTGTCCAATCAATCTTACACCGTTCTCAAAAACATAGTAGCTGCCTTAAAACCTGGTTGTTTCATGCTTCTGGAGGAGACCGCCGCGCAACTGGATTTCAAGATCGCACTGAAAGAACACACTGATCTAACATTGGCTGGAAAACAAACAGATCCCGTAGGGAAGACTTACTTGTTGCTAAAGAAGCGGCAGAGAAGCAGAGAATCGACAGTAATACGAATCACAGAGAAAAATCTCTCGTGGCTGGAAGCTGTAAAAGCAGCACTGAAAAACGCTGAGAGCAAAGCTCGAGAGGTGCTACTTGTATCTCAGGGTGAAGAAACACTTGGTAAGATTACAGGACAAAATCATCTTGTACTCTCAAACTGTCTCGTATGAGAATCAAAAGAAATAAAATATCTCTCGTTGATTTTTATCCGTAGGTCTGGTCGGACTCATGACTTGCGTACGACGCGAGATAGGTGGTGAAAATGCGCGTTATGTCTTTATTCAGGACAAGAAAGCTTCCGAGTTTGGTTTAACCGTGCAATTTTACGCCCAACAGTTAGACAAAGGATTGATGGCCAATGTGCTAAAAGGAGGTCAATGGGGCAGTTATCGACACTTGCCGTTGGATCAACAAAACAACGTTTCTTCTCTGCAGGTGGAGCACGCCTGTATCAACACACTGACGAGGGGAGACCTTAGCAGCTTGAAATGGATCGAAAACTCGTTGACTTACTACCGTCCCGAAAATCATCTTAAGTACAAATTTTGCAGCGTATATTATTCCGCATTGAACTTCAAGTAAGTCAATGATCAAATATTGTTTGTTTATCTTTTATGTATATAATGAAGATGTGACAGATGGACATATGTATATAAATTATGTGTATTCGACAGAGATATCATGTTAGCGAGCGGCAAACTATCACTGGACTCATTGCCAAAACACATGATCGGCAACGATTGTTTATTGGGATTAGAGTTTTCCGGAAGAGACGTTGATGGCCGTCGCGTAATGGGCATAGTCGAAAGTAAAGGATTAGCGACTAGTCTGATCGCGTATAATGATTTAATCTTTGAAGTACCCGACAAGTGGACATTGGAACAAGCGGCAACGCTACCTATCGCTTACTTGACTTGTTACTATGGTATGTTTTCACGGGGTCAGATGAAACCAGGTGAGAGCGTATTGATCCACGCTGGTTCAGGTGCCGTCGGCCAGGCAGCCATTTCTATTGCTCTGCACACTGGTTGTACCGTCTTCACTACTGTCGGCACGCTGGAAAAGAAAGAATTTCTCAAGAGAATTTTTCCAGAGTTGAACGATAGGTACATCGGCAATTCCCGAGACACGAGTTTCGAACAGCTAATACATACCGAGACTCAAGGACGTGGGGTCGACTTGGTGTTGAATTCATTGGCAGATGAAAAATTGCAAGCTAGCATTCGGTGCCTGGCGGACAATGGCCGTTTCCTCGAGATCGGCAAGTACGATATGACGAGAGATAGCCCCGTGGGGATGTCGATGTTTCTGAAGAATACATCTTTCCACGGTATATTGCTCGATATGCTGATGAACGCAGAAAAAAATTCGGCGTTACAAGAAGCGGTAAAACTCTTTTTGGAGGGGATCAAGAACGGCGCGGTTCGTCCGATCCAATCGACCGTGTTTTCGGAGCAACAGGTTGAGCAGGCATTCCGATTCATGGCATCGGGTAAGCATATCGGCAAGGTGCTAATCAAGATTCGTGATGAGGAACCGAAGAAGCGTACAATACCAGCGCCAAGGACAATCGCCGCGATCCCACGTATTTACATAAACCCGGAGAAATCGTACGTCCTGGTTGGCGGTCTCGGTGGGTTCGGTTTAGAACTAGCCGAGTGGATGATCTCCCGCGGCGCCAAATTCATAATTCTTGTCTCGCGCTCGGGCATACGCACCGGTTATCAGGCATTGTTCGTGCGTCGCTGGCGTGAACGTGGCGTGAAAGTCGTCGTCTCCACGGTAGATGCGACGACCGTGTCGGGTGCCGAGCGTCTAGTCCGAGAGAGCAACCAGTTGGCTCCGGTAGGAGGTATATTCAATCTGGCAGTCGTCCTATGCGATGCTCTGATCGAGAATCTAAAGCAAGCCGATTTCAAAACAGTCATTTCGCCGAAAGTCGATGTTACGAGGAATTTAGATGCGACTTCGCGGAAGCTCTGCCCCGCGCTAGATTACTTTGTGGTGTTCTCGTCCTTATCGTCCGGTCGCGGCAATGTAGGTCAAACCAACTATGGTTTCGCCAATTCGACCATGGAGAGACTGATGGAAGAGAGACAGACTAATGGTTTACCTGGCCTCGCCATTCAATGGGGTGCCATCGGAGACGTCGGCCTAGTCATAGGTAATACGTGAAATGTGTTCTCAAAAGAACGATCTTGAAACATTTGCCTTTATGCTCTTTTCTTTGTTCTTGTAAGCTCAATTTTGCCTTTATTGTGTGTGTGCGCGCGCGCCTTCAGAAACATGATAAGACAATAATAATAAAAAATTTGGTACAGAAGAGTATGTTGCACGTATGCACATTTTGCACGCTATTGTTCTAGACTTCTGTATAAATACTTTGTATATTTCGTAGACTACGTTTACACGGCACGTTAATCAGGTTTTATAACATCCGTAGTTGTCAGATAGACCAATCATAACCTTTTTTCAGAAGAATGGGATAGCTGTGATTGGTCTGTCTGACAACTACGGATGTATAAAACCCGATTAACGGTGTCGTGTAAACGTAGTCATAATCACAGTTTCTCTTATGACATTGTCATTTCTTTCTAGAAATGATGGGAGATAATGTCGAGATGGGCGGTACTGTACCACAACACATGTCGAGTTGCCTCGCGACGATGGATATATTTCTTCATCAACCGCACCCGGTGCTGGCTTCCTTGGTGTTGGCTGAAAAACTTAAATTCGACGACAAGAAGGCTGACATCCTCACAACCGTTGCCAATATCCTAGGTATTAAAGATGCTGATTCGATTAATCCCAACATTACTTTTGCCGACTTGGGTATGGACTCGCTGATGGGCACGGACATCAAACAGAGTCTCGAGAGAAACTACGACATTATGCTGTCTCCTCAAGATATTCGTGTTTTGAGCTTCGCGAAGCTGCGAGAATTCGCCTCGGGTAGTGATGAGATAAAGAAAGAGCAACATTCTGCCGCCGCGACGGTGACCACTGATGTAATGGAGTTAAATATCTCGCTCAACATGCTGATGCAATGGCCGAGCAACGAAGTGCTGCCTAAAGAAGCACTCGTTCGCTTGAAAACAAAGAATTCCAATGGATCGGCGTTATTCATCGTTCACGGTCTCGAGGGTTTTGTTAAATCACTAGAAAATGTGGCCAGCGAACTCGACAGACCGTTATGGGGTCTGCAAAGCATCGAGCAGGCGCCTCACGATACGATATCGGAGTTGGCTGAATTTTATGTCAAGACCATTAGAAAAGTTCAGAAAATAGGACCATACCACTTGGCAGGGTACTCGTTTGGATCTTCCGTCGCTATCGAGATGACTCAGCAGTTGGAAACCGTTGGCGAAGAGGTGATACTGAGTCTAATTGATGGCTCGCCGACGTTCGTGCAACAGCAATGTAAGACGATTGGCAAACTGGATGAGATGAAAAATATTACTTCCCAAAGCTGTATGAAAGCGCTATCATATTTCATCTTACAACTTAACAAGAATATCACTTTCAATCAAGTAAGTATCACTTATTCGCTCTATCCATCCATCATAATTCTTTGTTTATTCTTTACGTAAATAATTAATACTCTTTTTATCCCTTGGAATTTATGGAATTATAAGATTATATCTAATTATTAGACTTCTAGCATGTTCTTTATATCTTAATTAGTCTCATATTAGCAACTTGCGATAATAATACAAATAAATTGAATGATCTAAGCAACAATAATTGAAGTATACTATGTAAATTTAGACATCTGTGATGATATATCTTATAATTTGCAATATTTTATTTCAGGCGTACAAGTATTTGGAACAGAGTAAATCGGATGTGGAGATGTTTAACAGGATGATAGATGTGATAGGCAATACGTCGTTTACAGAGGATGAACTAAAGATTGCCGGATATCTTTTATTTAAAAAATTAGCTGCTGCTGTACTGTACAATCAGAGTAAAAAGATCAAAGGACCGGTCACACTGATTAAAGCCACAGATAACTTTCAACATATGGAAGAAGATTATGGTTTATCAAATGTAAGAAACTTATCTTCTTCATTTCTTTGGTTGTATTAAACCTTTTCAATATCGCTCAATATCTTTTTTGTTATTTGTTGTAACGTTGTAAATTAATTGTAAGTTTGAAATTAAATATTTATTTCAACGTTTTAATACAATTTTAATAAAATATATTTGCATTTGAATATTGCAATGCAGTTATATCCAATAGAAAATTGATAAATTGAATATTTTTGGAATATTGATACGGTATATCTACAACATTATATCGCGCATGTATGCATCTAAAAATGAAAATCTATCTAATAGATTTGAGTAAAATTAATTTTATCTATATGTTTGGAAAGACAAGAACTTTATTTCAACCTAATAAGTTCTATTCTATTCCTACTATATGTATAGATTTTAGTTAGTTTATATTAAAAAAGCTGCACATTTTATCTTACTTTTCTTCACAGGTTTGCATACAACCCGTAAGAATAGAAGAGGTGTCTGGTAATCACAGGACGATTTTATTGGGAGAAAGTGCAAAGAAGATTGCAAATCTCTTGCGAGTGTAGCGAAAACCATTCGTGTTTCAAGTTCTATTATATTTGAGAATGATTACGTCGCATACATTCCGCATTGCTGATAGAACTTAATAAGTATTTTCATAATATAGAGAGGTTGTAGAAATAAGAAATGTTGTATATATCATATATATCTTATTTCTAAAATTGCAATACTGCAAATACAACATACTATATTGCTGCAATTTAACTGAAAAGTTCTATGCTGTACTGATTGATGTAATTAGCAATTTGCAAGAGAGCCTTTTCATATATTAATATTATTATTTACATCGATGTTATAATTAAAATTATGTTTGTAAGCAATTGAATCGTACAAAATGACGTACATGTAGGGTGAAACGAAGATACAGCTTCTTTGGATGACAATACGGTATATTATCATTTATTTAAATAAAACACAAATTTTTGTAATTTTTAATTTTAGAATTTGTTTTAGGATTATATATAATAATGTCTATTTTGATTCCTAATATGGGCAAATTAAGAGTAATCCATTATTTAATTTGTACTAATAATGGAAAAAGGCATTATATGCTATTTATTTATATGTATATTAATAATTAAGCTACATATTGAAAATTGATTTTCATTACTTTTTCCCCTTAATTAAGAGATATTTTAGATAGTTGTAAGAGGCCTAATATCTTTAGCTTAGTAGAGTTTTTCAATTAGATTCTTTTATCATCCCTATAAGCGCGTAATATTATTCAATATTAAGTAATATTTTAGTCGTATTCTTAGAATATTAAATATAATATTCTGAGTATTTTAATAGATGATTATATGTATGTCCACACCTGATAACATTATACTATTATTCAGAAATAATATTATTTAATATTATTATAATATTATACAAACATAAAAAAGTATTTAATTTATTATAATGTTCTGAATTTTTCAAAAAATATTTAGTATTATGAAAATATTTCAAGAAGTTATAATCAGTGGTTACGGCAGCACTGAGCTACGGAAAAGTCTAAGAACTCTTCTGAGAGTCCCCTTCTTATAAAGACCGTGGATGATTTTCACATGCGAGAAAAATTCGCCGCCTAGCGACAACGCCTCGTACTAGGTTTGCCGCTGTATTTACGATAAAAATTCGTCCGTGCCATTTTTAAATAGAAATATATCTGAATGAAAAAATACTTTAAATAGTTTTAACACACTTATCAAATATTCCAAAAACTATTCTTTTTCCTTGAGTAAGTAAAGCGGTAAGTAGAGCGGTAAAATAAATGTGGTATAGAATTTACAATTAGTCATATTCATTTACTGCTGTTCAAGACTATCTTAAGATATCTGGATGAAAAAACATTTTAGATAATTTTAGCACACTTGTATAATATTCCCATTTTTTTTCCCTTGATAGTCTTGAACAGCCGTAAATGAATATGACTGATTGTAAGTTCTATACCACATTTATTTTACCGCTGTTTATTTATTCAAGGAAAAAAATAGTTGTATTAATAAAGTATTTTATAAGTATGTTAAAACTATTTAAAATATTTTTTCAATCAGATATATTTCTATTTAAAAATGGCACGGACGAATTTTTAACGTAAATGTAGCGGCAAGCGTAGTACGAGGCGCCGCCGCTAGGCGGCGAATCTTTCTCACATGTGAAAATCGTCCACGGTCCCTATAAGAAGGGAACCTCCCAGCATAGTTCTTAGACTTTTCTACAGCTCAGTGCTGATAGTCGTAGCACTAATTGTAACTTTTCTACAGTAAACGGACTCTTGAGTCTTCCTATTTAACAGCCTGCCCAAGTAGCAAATGAAACTGTAAAATAGCTGTGATGACGTTGTCGTAGCTTAAATGGCAGCATTTTTGTCCAGCGCAGTTACTGCGACAATATCATTATAGCGTTTGCCAAAGTTGTGGTAACTAAAATGGGACAACATTTTTAGGTCCTAGCAAGGTTGTTGCAGCTATTTAGCTGTACAATCATTTTGCTGCAAAAAGGTTATCGTAACTTCTTTACAGCCAAATATCTGTGAAGCCAATTCGCTGCGACGACATTTCCAGAACCTAAAAATGTTGTCCCATTTTAGCTACCACAACTTTGGCAAAACGCTATAATGATGTTGTCGCAGTAACTGCGCTGGACAAAAATGCTACCGTTTAAGTTACGTCAACGTCATCACAGCTGTTTTACAGCTTCATTTGCTTGAATATAAGCTGTGACAACACATCGTAGCCATTTTATAGCTATATTGCTTTTATAAGCAAATTAATAAATGTTTTTAATATGTAAATAAGTGATCAAGAAGATAAAAGTTTAATTTTAAAATTAAATTGTAAAAATATATTGAAAAAAAAAATAAAAGTTTACTGGCAAACGCTATAATGATATTGTCGCAGTAACTGCGCTGGACAAAAATGCTGCCATTTAAGCTACGACAACGTCATCACAGCTATTTTACAGTTTCATTTGCTACTTGGGCAGGCTGTTAAATAGGAAGACTCAAAAGCCCGTTTACTGTAGAAAAGTTACAACTGGGATTGAACCGGAATCTTCGCTTCATTAAAAACTTATATCAAAAAGAAGAAAATACTTTATGTGGGAACGAGGATAGGAGTTCTCACTTTTATTATCGCTAATGCGAGAGATATCCCCACGTTGGGAGTAAATTGGTCGCCCTAACAAGGGCGGAACCACGTCCTAACAAGGATGGATTTATGCCCTGAAAAGGACAGGCGATCTAGTCCTAAGAAGGACTGATTGTACTTCCGAGCAGCACCTCTTATACAGACGGCGGCGAGTCCGTCCCGAATAACTCGTGGAACAG